>NQII01002339.1:252167-275460 GCA_002778355.1 Clitarchus hookeri
CCCCCCTAACACTCTCTCCCACTCACCGCAATAGCACGATGTAAAACTTCAGCACCATAAACATGGCGGGTTAGACGGACATGTCACGCCCGCGAGTTCTGTCGCGTTGACGTCACAGGAGTCTCGATCCTGTCATGCTATTGTGATCCCAGCATTACACGCAGACAGGTATTGTGTTCGACGAACATGACGGGAAACACACCGACCTCCGTACCGATCATTGGGTAACGGTAGAAGCATTACCCCCCCCCCTGAAGTTAGGGAATTGCTCGTAAACCACGTTGAACGCCTCAAGGCCACGACAGGCAGTAAGGAAGCATGGCGACCGCGATGGAAACTGCCGTGGACGAGCTCCGCGTGTGGTGTGTTCTGTTCACTCGGGATTGTAGACGGGCGACTAGTGCTTTAGTAAAGCCATCTGTTCAGGAAAGATACATCTCTGTCTTTACAGTCTAAAACAACGTTTTACGGAAGAATAAATATCAAACAGAGAGATACTTCAAGCTATTATTCCCGACTTTAACCATTTTCAACTACCACATTTATGTTTTAATATTCAAATTTACGAATGGGCAACAAAACATCCAATTTCATTTCTACCCTGCTAAAAAAAAATTACAAAGAAATACCGGATACATATAAATTTTAAAGAATTAGAATAAACGTAGCTGCTTACAATGAAGATCATGTGACAACTAAGGAGGCCCCTCGGAGCCGCTGAGGGGGAAGCGAGGCGAGTATGGGGCGGCGCCGGAACGCAAGGGCGGGAGAAACGGGAGATCCCCGAGAAAAAAATCCGTTGACCAGCGGCATCGTCCGGCACGATTCCCAAGTGAAAAAATCCGGGTGCGACCCCACCAGGAATCGAACCCGGTTCGCCTTGGTGGGAGACAAGTGCTCTAGCCGCTGTGGCACCGCGGGACCCCTAGAGAAAATAATTTCTGGCAGATCTAACGCACGTGTTCGTAACTATAGGCTGTTGACGGTAAAGTGAGCACTTTTGAGGCCCTAGTAACTATTTCCTTTCAGCCATTTTTTTTTTATCCTTCCAAGACTTTTTGAAATAAATATTGCCATGCAAGTAACAAACACGGTGTGTATATTCCACTGCACTCGAAAGTAAAGGTATAAGGCTAAAATAGAATATATTTATTGACTATAGTTCCTAATAAGGGGACTGTCATTAGTGCTCACTTTACTGTGAATAGCATATACACAAAAACCGAAGCCTGCCAGGTGGTTTCAAGACAATTGCGACCACCCTGTAAATAAAAACAAATAAAAAAGAGACAAGGAGTAAATCCGAACTATACCACAAAAGCAAGGTTTTAAGACACGAAATAGACGTATTAATACACAAGGCATCAGAAAAGAAGAATCTAAAGTTGGCGGGGAATGATGTGTGTTTCTGACAATTCAATAGTGTCCCGGACTACTGGTTACAAACTTTGTGCGATGATTCGTTAGGTAAAATGAGATATAAAACATAACACGACCTACGGCCCTGACGTCATTAACACACACACGTCCTTGCTAAGTGTGAGAAACTACGTGAGACGAAAGAAACACGTTCGTGAATGGTGTCAGCTCGAGCTAATAACGGCCATCCGTGCATGCTCGGCGGATAACATCATCGTCAGTCATTACGTTGGGCTAGAAATTAGGGTGCGCCATGTTATCAACGAACGAAAGTGTTATCCGCGGGCGTTTATCAACTGTCATGACGTAATTATCACACGCACATTAAAGAAACAATGAACGCTGCGTCGGCGTTCCACGCTATGGCGCACGGCTGTCGACAAAACACAGCATTTACTGACATTTGCAAATAACTTAATTTTGATTCCCACTTTCCAAGCGCGCTTTTTTCCTTTAATCATGCTAGATCATACGGTGTATAATTTTGACGTCTCAGGCGGTTAAAGGATAAGAAATGGCTGAAAGGAAAAAAATAACTAGGGCCTCAAAAGTGCTCACTTTACCTTGGACGGCCTGTATATGCTCTATATGCTCAACAAGGATAGTAAATAGATGGCTACATTTTATTTCAGTTTTGTATAAAACTGAACAATACGCATTTACGAGGTGTACTAATTAACTCAAAGTTATGCTGAAAAGTTTTTCTTATAAAAATGCGAGTCTGCAGTAAAATCGGTGTGTGTGTGTGTGTGTGTGTGTGTGTGTTTGTGGGAGACAGCCCTGGGTTTAACTTGAATATATATACACATATATATGTTTGTGTGTGTATATATACACACATACACACAAACAAACACACACAAACTACTTTCTCACACTGTTGTATCCCATAATACACGGGGAGGAAACAAGTATTGGGCCCTACACTGGACTTTGCTTCAGACTTCCCACCAACACAATGATAGGGCCACCGCTGCAAGTCCCGTAGGTGCGCGCGAGTTGAGTGCTTTGCGCGTAGGAGTGATGGGGCACTTGGTACGCATGTCAGTGTCGCCCTTATCGCTCGCTTGAAGACGTGTCTGGAGAAGGCGGCAGTCGGGCACGTAGACGCGCAGGTGACCAGGAGTCATCGCGCACGTACGCGGCGCGGTATCCAGGTCAGAGTGGCCCGCGTATCGCGGTCATGGTACCGCTCAAGAGCGGCGGGAGTTGCGACACGAGGAACCCTGGACCTCGCTAACTACACCTAACAGTGCACACACGTCACTGCAACCAACGGTGATCATTGTCCCAGCTGCACGGAAGTGCGTGGCGATACACAGCTCTCGAGGTTCACCACGCGACATGTCTCATTGTCAGCGGTCACCTTCACGCCCATCATTTTACGACGTAATAACAACAAATCAAAGGTGTGCCGCGTGCCTGGCAGCTTCATGACCAGGGTAATAAATGCCCAGGGAAATAAATGCCCAGGGAAATAAATGTCCAGGGTAATAAATGCCCAGGAGAATGAAAACCCAGGGGAATAAAAACCCAGGGAAATAAATTACCGGAGATTAAACCACCGGGATAAATTGCCCCACATGCTGCCAACCGAGAAGGAACCATGTCGTTCCTAAATCATACCAAGGCAAGCTAAATTACCATCAAAAACACGCTGTGAAAAGGACGGACCGGTGATTTAAGTCGATAAGAGCTAATGATAAAAAATTAAATTCACATGCTAACCAGTGGAATGTAGTGGAAATATTTAGTTCATCCAGCAAAATTCGCTGAAAATATGCAGTTAAATAATCTTACTTAAATCATTCTCATTTTTAAATACATCTGTGCTGCTAGAATACGGAACCGTGATCGGCGGTTAGGAAAATAGGGAATGCGAAACCTGAACCACGGCGAGTGGAAGAAAATTTGTACAGCCTATGGGGGCAATTTTCTTGCTGTACGAGTAATCATAACTATTATGCATTATTTTCTTGGCTGAAATTTTTCTTGATGATACATCGAACATTGGCATAGTGGCAGATGTGATTTTAGGTGTCAGCTTAAGATTTTGCAATAAAATATTAACAGAAACGATAATTCTAACACTCGCAGTGGTTCCCACTAAGGTGGAACAAACCAAAATAGTGCACAGCAAACTAATGGCATATTGCACAAATGCTAAAATGCAATAATTTCTTCTTAAATGCAATTATAGCAATTTAATATAAATTCCCTAGCCTGACATAAATGTTCCTGATATTTCCCTGGATTTTTTCAGGTTCTCCCTGAAGCTAGCCAGCCCACGGCCCCCCCCCCCTCAACTGACGTAACACAGGTGGCGAAGTTCTACTGCAAAGTCCTACCACACTACCAACTATTATAGGAATATAAGTAAATGGCGGAAACTACTCGTGAATCATCCTGAATAATATCGTCCCGGTGTTCCCTTGTGACTCGTGCTGTCGTCGGCAGCGCCTCTCCGAAGTGTAGTATGACTTGGGAGCATTCAACTGCTTCCAATTAGAGCCCCGGTGTTCCCTTGTGACTCGTGCTGTCGTCGGCAGCGCCTCTCCGAAGTGTAGTATGACTTGGGAGCATTCAACTGCTTCCAATTAGAGCCCCGGTGTTCCCTTGTGACTCGTGCTGTCGTCGGCAGCGCCTCTCCGAAGTGTAGTATGACTTGGGAGCATTCAACTGCTTCCAATTAGAGCCCCGGTGTTCCCTTGTGACTCGTGCTGTCGTCGGCAGCGCCTCTCCGAAGTGTAGTATGACTTGGGAGCATTCAACTGCTTCCAATTAGAGCCCCGGTGTTCCCTTGTGACTCGTGCTGTCGTCGGCAGCGCCTCTCCGAAGTGTAGTATGACTTGGGAGCATTCAACTGCTTCCAATTAGAGCCCCGGTGTTCCCTTGTGACTCGTGCTGTCGTCGGCAGCGCCTCTCCGAAGTGTAGTATGACTTGGGAGCATTCAACTGCTTCCAATTAGAGCCCCGGTTCAAGGCTCAAATAATACATGTTTCTTAAGCGATACGTCTGGCGAGAGTGCACACGCATCACACAGCCTGAGTGGCAATATTGCCCTGATGTGCACTCTTAAAATAATGGCTCCGGAGAATATCTCTCGTTATACCTCCGCGACCAGGCACGAGAGGGGCCAGCACTGAGAACACAATCGCTGTATAAGACAACAGAAGACATGTAGTATGTCTTGGAGATAAGTTCCGCAGCACTTCGCATGCAGTGGCGTGTGTGGGGAACTGTTGCAAGGTAAGCTGGCGTTAGCTGTGTGCTGTACCCTGTTGCTCGCTTGTTCACACCTCCGCCAGTAAGACGTAGCTCGTCAGCTGACGTCACAGGACGCGTGTAGTGGGTCCCTTGCTGCTCGCTTGTGAGTGGTCGGAACGCACTCCCTAGGCTGCACAGTGGTCACTGGTTCCTGCTGCGTGCACCGAGAATGTACAGCACTGAGCAAGCATATACATTCTTATTCCCGTTGTTAAAAATTAATTCCACAAATAAAATAACACACACCAAGTTGAAAACAAATTATTTCTACCGATAAAAATACATTTTGAATTCGGAAATGAAAAGTTGTAAATACACAATGTTTGCTAGTAAAAAAAACCCTGAAGCAGGCATCACCTGGTGCTATTACGCATGAAGAGGTGAATGACCTGAGTTGCATACGCACAACTGCAGCTCCATAGTAGGGGTGGCTGGGTGCGTAGACGCGGGCAGGATCAGGCGATTGGGGGTGCAAAACGCAAAACAAATATCCAACTTGACATTACAAATACAAAGTAAGAAGAGTATTATACTTAAACATGCTCATTACAAATAGTATACGCTAGATTATAAAACTCATTTTTAGTTAAGTTACAGTTTCAAACTCGCAGTCTGTCTGGTGTAATTGGCAGCACTCTCTTATATTCTCCTAGTGATGCGATGCAATGCTTGCGCAGGCCTATGGCCGGGTGGATGGCTCAACATCGTTCTCGTTGCACTACTCACGGTCGTCGTCCGCCAATGCACACACGGAAGAGGAACTACGCTGCTTGTTGGTGCGTCCAGGTGGAAACCGCAGTTAGGCGCTCCTGTTACAAGAGACACTGCACGGATCCAGCGCCGGGGGAAAATCAAGTAGCGTAAACCCTACACTGTATCAACCAAGGCCAACATGTCTGCGAAACACAAGAATAACCGTTAACAAGTAAACAAACACTGATTTAACACACGACTGACTACTTTGGAAAACGAAGATTAGTTCATTACTTCTGTCTAGTCTCTCTTCTTCCGCTACTCGGGANGGGGGGGGGGCGTGAAATTGATAAAGCCCGTGAGCTACAATACAATTAAAGAATAGGTACTTGAACGGGGCCGTGGTGGTGTGGTGGTTAGACTACTCGCCTCCCACCTAAGCGAACCGGGTTCGATTCCCGGCGGGGTCGCTCCCGGATTTTCGCATGTGGGGATCGTGCCAGGAGATGCCGCTGGCCGGCGGGTTTTCTCGGGGATCTCCCGATTCCCACGCCCAAGCATTCCGACGCTGCTACATACCGACCTCACTTCACCTTCATCTCTTCACTGCACAGAGTACTTGAGAATACAGAAGTGAAAAAGCCGCATATACCGCGAACTCCAGCAACATGCTGGAACGCCGTACGCCAATCAGCGGCCTTTAATCTACTCGCCAGACGTTAGCCCAGCCAATAGGGAGCCTTACGCAATACGCAATAGCCAATCAGACACAAGGCCTGATCCTAGAGCCTCGCGCTGCCAATCAGATGACGGGAACGCCCACATCAAAGGAACCGCCACGCCACTTCGTCTCTGTACTCTGTGATACAATTCTCTATGCAAGCTCGGGCACAAGCTTGTACGAGACCTGCTATCCTAGCCTGCGTGCAAGCAGGCACTGAGGGTTCTACGGAATAACCTGTCACACCATACTAAGTCAACACTCGCGCATTGTGGTCGGATTTTACTTCTGCAGTTGTGATTCCAGGACGAACTTCCCTCGCAGCTCCTGCAGCACGAAGCCCAACAGTTTCGTCATGATACGTGGCATTTTTCGCGTTAAGTAAACATGAATGTTAACCATAATATTTACGTAACGCCGTTATAGCGTTAGTAAACTACGCCGCTACCCCGCCACACTTCACCACATACATGATTAAATATCCGCTTGAAAATTCACAAAATACTCAAGGGTACAATATTTAATGCGGTGTGATACTTGCAACCCATACATATTCGGTTAATGATTGGTGGTGTTATTTGCACTTGCAATTTCAAAGGTAGCTTATCTTACTTCAGTGATAACGTTACCTTGATGCGACATTCTCAGGCGAACAGTTTGCGAGACAACGGACAAAGTTTGTACTTGGCAGGCAACCCAATGCAGCCTTACAAACTTTGTTTTCTCGCAAACTGTTCGCCCAGGTAACATTATTTGTGCATAAACGTACTGTACGTATGATTATGACGTCTTGAAGAAACACCCTAGGGTTACACACACACTGGTATTATACTATAGTACTCCACAACTGTTCCCAGGTTGCAGGTTTTGGTTAAAGAAAATATTATGCACAGAATTGCTCTTCCATCTCATGTAGGTTTCATTTTTTTCCGGTAGAACCATTTGAAATATCGATTTTCAAGGGTGGCTACCTCCCTTACGAAATACTGTACGACATTGCTTGCATAATGTTTTCTATCCCATTTGCATGGGGAATCACCTCACAACGTTTGTACCTGTAGTTCAGGACCACCCTGTATAGTTACGTGGTCGCTGCTTTGCATCGCTGCCCTTGACACGCACAGCGAGTGAAGCAGTGTGTGAAGGAGGGAGTAGTAACGCGAGAAAGCGGCGGCGATTGCAAAGGCCAGCTGCCACGTGCCACCACGATAAGCCTTTTGCAATACTCGCGCTCCTGACCTTGGGTAGATTTAATTTCTCCGTTTATCTGAAAGACTTTTCTGGTTTATCATCCTTGCCTCTCTGCGCAACTCGGGGTATGGCGAACGTTCCAGAACTTGGCGACTGATACTATTTAAGCTGCGGAGGGCCTTCGAGTCGAAAGTTTACGAGTGTCGGTAGTCCGGGCGATTGTGCGACCTTAGCGATAGACGACGAACCAGAAGAGAAACGAGTGGCGACGGAAGTGACCAGCGGGAGTAAAATCTGCGACCGCGAGCATCGGTGCAGGGAAGAGTGCGACTGGCAGGCTGGACTATTGAACTGGATGCGCGAGTGTAAGACATTTCAAATTATGGCAACAGACAGACTGAATATGTATTAATGATTAGTGTGAGTTATTGACTAAAACCAACATAGATACATTGAGAAGGAATTTAAATATACATAGTTGAGATACACTGAATATTGCGCTCACTGAGAAATAGAAAGAGTAATAATGGAGACAGATAATTTAATGTTGCAAATAATAGTCGTATGAATAAATTAAAAATTACATTTGGTTCGTTTATTTTTATTAGGATCATGGGGAATCGCCTCACAAATGCTGTAACACACGTACAGAAACACGTTGAAGTGCAAGTGTATACACGCGAACATATAAAAGCATTTTATTTTAGAAGGCCTAGTAGTATTTCGAAGCGCACAAGGACGTCTAACAAGAGGAATCCCCCCGCAACTTCGCTCCCGCCGCCAACACGTCACGTTGCATATCATCACCCCCCCCCCNTTTCCATTCCTCGGAGCGTGAGAGGAGTTTTTATAGCCTAGGGTATTATTACAACACAGACGTCGAGAGAACGCCGCGCGCCTCGTATTGTGCAGCTGAAGAGAGTACTCCTGTTGTTACAGACTGCGACTGCAATTACTGTCTATTCATGGCTACTTCCCAAACCCTGTTCGAGTTATACAGGCTGAGTATAAAAGAATACCCCAACTTTGAAGGTCTATAATATCAAAACTAAACAACCTACAGCCTTGATTGACCAATCAAATGAACCGTGGAACCGTGAAATATGTTTACCATATCTTCACAAATGTTCAATGTGACCAACACGAGCGGCCCGAACGACCGAACGACATCTACCTGATAATCTAACTCATTCCACACTCTGATCGGCATGTCCGGTGTTACGGTTTGGATGGCGTCCGTAATTCTCGTTTTGAGGTCTTCCATGATAGCCGTCAATGGTGGACGAAACACTTAATCCTTTATGTACCCCATATAGAAAAAAATGGCACGGGTTAAGTAAGATCCGGGCTTCTTGGGGGCCAGTGATGAAGAGCCTGGTCACCAGCTGCTCCTCGACCAATCCAGCGTTGCGGCAACGTCTCGTTCAGGTATCCGCGAACAGCGTGCAGGGTGCGGCCCCCGAGAGGGTGATACGTACCTTTGTGAACTGGGAGAAGAAAATAGCGCCCAGTGGTGCGGGAGTGGATGGAAAACACGAGGGGTGCAGGGGCGTAATAATGGCCGGTCTCGACCTCCGCATACAGAGGGGCTTGCAGCCGTGGAAGCTCCGTGAGGCTGGTTGAACTAGTGTTGGTTCAATAATATAAAGCTCAAATGGATTCAGTACAGATACGACCCTATATCTGACACTTTCTGTATCAGATATACAGGAATTCCCGAGCTCGCCGAGTGCGGGCGTGTTGTCAGATACATAGTATCAGTGAGGAGTGTATCAGATATGAGCGTTGTCGAGTACGTGTTTTGAGTTGGTGTACCGTGTGTTGTATTTCGCAGTGAAATAAAGTATGGATAGAACAAGATCATGATAAAATACTTCAATTGTGCGAAAATGTTTCCGAGAGGATAATGAACCTGCTATATGTAAATCGTATAAAAAAAAAACTTAGTTATAAATTATTCTTTTTTTTTTTAAACTAAATCACTTAACTATGCAGTTTTCAAATCTAAATCAAGAAACTAGGTTTCATCTTAACCGCGCATTTTATATACAATTAAAATTATATTCTATCAGAATTACAAGGAACATACATGCGGCGAATGTTAAACTGATACTAAATGTACCTGATACTTCGGCAGTGTACTAGTTTACAGAACTTGGTACAGGAGGGTATCAGATACAAAGAAACAGGTTGCTACACCGTGATCCACCTCTACACTGTCCTCATCTGCAATGGAATCTAGAGAGGTGGAGAAGGAGGGGAGGTAAATATGGTACGATCGTACTACCAATCACGCCAACCCATCAAAAAAATAACTACACTCATTGAAATATTACGCGTTCTTTTCTGTACTTGAAAACTGATCTCGTGAGCCAGCTTCCAATTTCTTTGCCAAACTGCACAGCTTTGACCTTCTTTTGAGCTTTTGTGCTCATTGGTATTTTTTTTAATTTCTTTTTTTTTTCTTCTGCAAGGCAGCAGCTAATACTGTCAGTTTTTCGGTTTTAACAAATATGTTAATATATCGTTAATTATTTATCACAACATTTCTGTTGTCTTATTTAACCCACAGTATTTTCAAAATTTACATGAAGCACGAGCGCACCAACATGCAATACACACATTCGTATTAACCAGGTATGCCACCAAAACCAAACTAAACTAAACTTCACTAGTATTAAGTTCAAATTGTATAAAACAGTTAAAATAAGTATACGGATTAATATGCATATTATTTAAGAGAATAATTATTATTTAAATATAATTCATATGACAAATTAAACGTTCGGTAGAGTTATATTGACGTCGGTTTATAGTGAGTATAGGCTACACACGGTGAAGCGAGCACTTTTGGAAGCCCTCTCATTTGGAATAATAGCCAATAAATATTTTTAATTTCAGCTTTAGGCGTTAACTTCCACGTGCGGTGGAACACAAACACTGTGTTTATTACTTACATGGCAATGTTTATTTTAAAAAAAAAAAGATGGTTAAAGGATGATAAATGGGTGAAAGAAAAAAGTTACTAGGGCCTCAAAAGTGCTCACTTAACCGCGAACAGCATATACGATATTTTCACAAACACCAGCATAGGGATCCGCTCTCAAGACCTCGCCGTTGAGAGCCGGCCAAATCTCTTCACTACTCACTCACCAGTGTGAGGCATATTCAGTGCCCCCCTCCCCCCCGGGTCAATTACTGCCGTGCACTATGAACTCTTGCTTTAGCAGCGCTGGTACAGAGAGTGTGTAAAAAAATAAGCATCCGTGATGACGTCGGCACTTGCGGGTTGTCGCCTTCACTTAAGGTAAGAGGCAGCTGCGGCGCTGCGAGATCTACGTAACACGCCTGTGACGTCACGAGACAGGTTCGTCCTTGGGGCCAGGTGACAGCGCTGTCACCAATAATGACTCCCACTTCATATACGCGTGGCCAGCTGCTAGCCGAGAATAGAACATTTCCACAAAGAACAGTGAAGGATATCAGCAGCAAAGCCTTGAGTCGTCATACATGGTACGTAGGCCCCGGGAAATGCGCTGGAGATGGTACTTTCATTCGTACACGCACCTGATTTCGCCAACGGAGTTTCACGCAAGTTCGAGTTAAATTGACTGTTACAAGATACGAGAGGGGCGTATCCGAGTTCGTGAGGGATGGAGGTCTTAATAAAAATCAAAAAACTAAATTTGATTTTTAATTTATTCACAGAAATATTATTTACAACATTAAACCATCTCCATTATTAATCTCTGGAAGCACGATAATTACCTAAAGTCTATCTCAACCCTTACTTAAAGTCCTTCTAAATGCGTGTGTATTGACTATAGTCGATTCACACTCATTATTAACACATGTTCATTCTGTATGTTGCCATTATTTGGAATGTCTTACGCTCACATATTCTGTGCAATAGTCCCGCCTTCCAGTCGCACCTTCACTCCGTCGCCACTCGTTGCTCTTCTGGCTCGTCGTCTATCGCTTAGAGTCGCACAATCACCCACACTCCCGACCCTCATAAAACCGTCAGCTTGGAGGCTCGTCGCGCTTAAATAACATCAGTGTTAGTCGCCTTCAGCTGCAAGGTTCGTTGCACACAAGAACATTACATAAACGTAGAGATTCAATCCACCGAAGGTCAGGAATGTGCGAGCCGTCATAAGCTTATCGCGGCGGCACGCAGCGAAATGCCCGGCGGCACGCCTTTGTAACTTTAAGCCCATATATTATTATCACTCGCCCGTCCTTCAAACATTCCTTCGTTACTCGCCGCACGCTTGTCACGTCATTACTCTGTTCTCTTTCGCTCGCTCGTGCGAGACAGGCCGAGAGAAGCGAGTACGCAACAGTGCTCACTGCACACCACATATCACTTGACGTGTCCCACGTGTTTGTACGAACACGTGCTCTCATAGATCTACTTGACACAGACTAAACCAAGCAATATCCTACGCGCACACCAGTTTTCCTTTGTTTACCTGGTGAGCGTCTTACTTGTCTGGACCAATCAGATCTAGGATGCTCTATACTGCACGTCTGCGACTCGCCGGTGTTCGCCAAACACGCATGGCGAGAAAAACCGATCCAATCGCCAAGGCCGGATCCAACCTACCGTGTTTTGAAACAACTACACAGGAACCCTCATCGTGAAAGTCAGGCATCCCTATTCGTCGGTCCCAATGTATGCACATTATCGTGTAAATTACCCCGAAACACCTCCATGTATTTTATACGGCCCGTTGTACCATAGACTACAGCTAGGCTTCCAACTTCACAAGCCGCCGTGCATCTCCAAACCTTTACAGCACCACATCCATGTTTAACAGTTTGGACAATATGTTTGGGTTGGAGCTGTGCGCTATGCTTGCGCTGCACTTTATCTTTATTTACCTCGGATCCGAACAAAGTGAACTCCCGAGTCATCTGAAAATATTACACAGTTTTAAAACTATGTCGACTTCTTGAACTATTCCTTTACAAACACCAAGCGTTTCTTACGGTTACTTACAACAGGTTATGACTTCTTCCTGGAAGATCTGCCCCTTATATATATATATATATATATCGTACAATATGAACATTTACTCGTGTTCTTCTTGGACGTTTGCTGAATGTCCAAAGCAGCTGATTCTGCACTTCTATAGGGCTTCTTATACGAGGATTTAAGATTTGTCTACGCCCTCGGGTTGTAAGCACACACTGACACTCGGATCGGTGCTCATTTCGTGTTGCACCAGTCCCTTGTATTTGTCAATGACTGCCGTTATCGTAGTGTAGCTGACAGAAAGTCCGTCTCGAAATATTGGATTAGCTGTTCCCTTATGAATGCAGCAAAGTAGTTATAAAAGGGTAGTTCTGCGTCGAGGCGCGAGGCGGGGCACGAGTAACGAGCGGCGGTCATCTTGGATGACGTCATTTTTATCTTTACTTCCCTCGGAATTTCCCTTTTTTCCCTCAGGAACTGCTAAAATCGCCAGAATTTCTCTCAAAAAATATTTCTTGCACAATTCGGCTGGCTTTAGCACAATGCGGATGAATCCGGCTGAAAATTGTGCAATGTCAGCCCGTTGATACGTCGTGCTCTTGTGTCCCTACCAGATGTCCCTACTTCATGCTCTCGCATTCCTTCCTACCAGTTGTCCCTACTTCGCTCTCTTGCATTCCCGACCGACGACGATGGCGATCCCTACTGCACGCTCTCACGTTCCTACCAGGCATCCCAACTTCATGCTCTCGCATTCCTGTTTTCTCAGAGTCCTCCCGGCCTGGCGCCTTAGCGGGGACAAGTCTCACGCTCTATCATTCCACCTGGGTTTTTATCATACCTATAAGCACAGTTAGCTGTAATTTCCGAACAGTTTAAGATAGTCACCAAATTCGTAACATAGACATCATCCCCGATAAGGAAAATGATCGCAGGGTCAAATATATCCTAAGCACACTTATAAGCATAGTTGACCTTAACTTCCAAACTGTGTAAGAAATAGTTACCAAATTCGTAATGACATCACCCCCTATTGTGAAAATGGGCATGGGGTCAAATAGATCATAAGCACAATTATAAGCATAGTTGAGTATAATATCCGAACTGTTTAAGATGTAGTCACCAAAATTGATAATATTGATATCAGTGTTGCTATCACACCAAGAAGTTTAGTAAAAGCTAGAATGCACATCGACATGAGAAAGAACGATCACAAGGACCAACCGCAAATATGACTACAATATGACAAGTGCGATACACATTACGCTACTTGTAAAGACGGTTTTCCTTTGCTTGTCACAAAACAACATATTTAAACCATTAGTCGCACAAGAGGGATGTCACTGCTACGCGCTGATGCAAACAGATATAAAAAATAATAATTATAGCGAATAGTTATAAGAATTTAACAACATATATATATATATATATATATATATACATACACACATATATATCGTGCAAGCATCGTGCACTGTACATCACGTTAAGACGAGAAAAAAAAATGCGTTTTTGAAGCCAAGAAGCATGGATTTGATAAGGCCAACATTGTTACAGACTAAAACAAACAGATATAAAAACAAAATGTAAAGGAAAAATAGTTATAAGCACATACCAACCAGAGCAATTACATAGCACACAAACGTCGTGTGCTGTACGCTATGTGTTAAACGATGCTATACGATACCAGACCGTCCTGGCCAGTACAACAAAATAGCAAACGACTTCCTCACGAACAGACTGAAACGAAACCATCGCATTCAGTGTACAACCAACACTCGCGTCACGAGCAGCGGAAACGCATCCGACCCGGCCGACTTCGCATGATCAACTAACATCGTGAGAATCTGTAAGACATCGCAGGCGGCCGACCGACAGACCAGCCGAGTCACACACGCACTTTCCTTTACGAGAGGAATTCAGTTATACAATACAAACTAACAATTTATCATGTTTTAAATACCATATATATATATATATATATATATATACACATACTTATTTGAATACATATAATTTATATTATCAGAACTGTAAGCACATACGAAACAACACACATTAAAATCATTAGTAGCGCAAGCTGTTACATGCTGAGGCAAACAGATTAAAAAAAATAAATTATAAAAGCAAAATAGTAACACACATTTACCAACAAACGCATACTGCGTAAGCATCGTGCGCTGTGCATTATGTTAGGCGAAGAAATTTCCGTTGTGAAGTGCGGGAATGATAAAGGTCAACACTGCTATATACTAATGCAAACTGATATAAAAAAATTGAATTAGAAGGAAAATAGTTATAAACACTTACCAACCAACTGATCATATATTACACATACACGTCCCTTTAAGAGTGAAATTTAGTTATACAGTACAAGGTAACAATTTATTTCGTTTGAATACACTAAACTGTAAATATTAACATGTATATTTTAAAATATAGCTTCGAATAAACTGGCGTTGATAGAGGATATTGCTTCCGTCTACCCTATACACTTTTAGGTCTATAAAAAAAGCAGTTCGTATCACCACACATCACTCAGAACTTCATTCTATCGTGGAGAAGACATTGTGAATATAATGAGATGCTGTTTAAGTGGTCACGAAATTGTATCATCTTTCACCGCAAACGGAAAGATAAACCACTTGCAGTACTCAACAAAGATGCCGAGCTTGCATACCCGCCTAAAGAATTCCTTCTCGTACAATATGAAATAAAATCGGTCTACAAACACCTACCTGTCTATTTGCAACAGAACGAAGAGATTTCTGGATGTCTCCCATGCTTAGAATGTTTTCAAGGTAGCGTGCTGATGCAAACAAAAAAAAACACTGCTACGTGCTGAGACAAACAAATTATTATAGAAGCAAATAGTTATATACATTTACCAACAAATACATACTGCGCGAGCATCGAGCGCTGTAAGTTATGATAGACGAAAAGATTTTCCATTATTAAGTGCGGAACGATAAGAACAACACTGCTACACACACCGATGTAAGATAATATAACAATAAAATGTAAAGGAAAATAGTTATAAACCCTTATCAACCATCGCAATCATACACTGGAGAGCCAAAAAAAAAAAAAAAAAACTGGTATAGCCGTGCGTATGCAAATAAAAGAGGCATGGAACCAATCAGAGTAACGCGTTGCGGTCGGCAGCGCTTATATAAAACAAGCATCTGGCAAAGTTGCTAGATCGGTTACTGCTGCTACAATGGCAGGTTATCAAGATTTCAGTGAGTCTGAATGTGATGTTATAGTCGGCGCACGAGAGATGGGACATAGCATCTCCGAGGTAGCGATACAATTTGGATTATCGCGTACGACCATTTCACGAGTGTACCGTGAATATCGGGAATCTGGTAAAACATCAAATCTTTGACATCGCTGCGGCCGGAAAAAGATCGTGAACGAACGGGACAAACGACGACTGACGAGAATCATTAAACGTGACAGACGTGCAACCCTTTCTCAAATTGGCGCCGATTGCAATGCTGGGGCATCAACAAGTGCCAGTGTGCGCACTATTCAACGAACCATCATTGATATGGGCTTTCGGAGCCGAAGACCCACTCGTGTACCATTGACTGCACGACACAAAGCTTTACGCCTCGCCTGGACCCACCAACACCGCCATTGGACTGTTGATGACTGGAAACACGTTGCCTGGTCTGACGATTCTCGTTTCCAATTGTATCGGACGGATGGACGTGTATGGGTATGGAGACATCCTCATGAATCAATGGACCCTACATGTCAACAGGGGACTATTCAAGCTGGCGGAGGCTTTGTCATGGTATGGGGCATGTGCAGTTGGCGTGAAATGGGACAACTGATATGTCTAGATACGACTCTGACAGGTGACAGATACGTAAGCATCCTGTCCGATCACCTGCACCCATTCATGTCCATTGTGCATTCCGACGGATGTGGAGAATTCCAGCAGGACAATGCGACACCCCACACGTCAAGAGTTGCTACCGAGTGGCTCCAGGAACACTCTTCTGACTTTAGACACTTCCATTGGCCAACTAAATGACCAGACATGAACATTATCGAGCATATCTGGGATGCCTTGCTACATGCTGTTCAGAAGATATCTCCACCCCCTCGCATTCCTATGGATTTGTGGACTGCCCTGCAGGATTCATGGTGTGAATTGCCTCCTGCATACCTTCAGACATTAGTCGAGTCCATGCCACGTCGTCTTGCGGCACTTCTGAGTTCTCGCGGGGGCCCTACACGATATTAGGCAGGTGTACCAGTTTTTTTGGCTCTTCAGTATATATTACACATGTATGTCTCTTACGAAAGGAATTCAGTTATACAGTAAAAGGTAACAATTTATTTCGTTTGAATACATCAAGCAGTAAATATTAGCATCGCTAGCATGAGTAACCCTTATCAACCAACTACATAATGAAAAAAAATGAGTGTGTATATAATTGCAATGTTACCAAGACATACATAGCCACGGGTTACAGTAAAATACGTTCATGTTGATATAAATAAATGCTGACAGTCTAATGTGATGGTCGGTGAAATAGAGTGTAAAAGACATGAAACTTTCCTATACATACAAAAATCGCACGAGCATCGAGCACGGTACGTTATGTTAGGCGAAAAATTACCATTGTGAAGTGTGTGGAAACGATACGAGGTCAACACTGATACACACTGATGCAAACAGATATAATGAATAATATGTAAATGAAAAATACTTACAATCACATATTACATGAGCGTCGGATGCTGCGTGGTATGTTATACATCGCCAGAAAAGACCAGACCCTCCCGGCCAGTAAAACATAATAGCAAACTACTTCCTTACGAACTGTCTGAAACGAGCAGAATGCGTCCGACCCGACCGATGTTGTGCGACCAACTAACCTCGTGGATAAACTGTAAGACACTCCAAGCGATCGCCGAGCGCGAGCAGGCCTCGGCATGGCGAAGCGAGGATGCATATCATTAGCAGAGAGAGACAGGGCAGGCTCCAGGGCGGCAGGCCGGCTGGGGCCACGCACCCATGCACATCCCTTTACGAAATGGAGGGTGAATAACATTAGGAACTATTTATAACTATTGAGCAACACTGCTCTATCACGTAAAAACACCGGATGTTCCTTCTGATTCGGACTCATGGTGACCTAACTGCCGCGTAACACTGCACGAGACTAGTATGCACTGTGGTAGATGGCGTTACATGTCAACACACCATAACCGATATGCAAATAAACCTATTTCTGCGCTAATTACACTTCAGTTGTTCACAAAAGAGGCTTTAGTGTGTTGTATTTGTTATTTATGGACGGCAGATTTGTACAGCAATGGCTTTGTACGCTGTGTACATCAGCACATGGCATGTATCATAAACGTTCTGTACTTCCATTACTTAATATTGAAGCTTTTTATTTCTAGTTAAATTGAACTTTTACTTACATTACATTTTATACATAAATTATGTTATTTCACTTATAATTGGTATGAATAAAAACAGAGAGAAAATGGGTGTGTTTGTAATGCCTAGACAGAAATGGTTCTCATGCAACATATTATTACACTGGGTGCGCACGAATGTTGTATGCTTTAGGTTGAGGAATAGCCCGAAAGTAAACTATTAAAGTGACCGTGAATGAACTACAGCTAGTATTAAGACAGCGATAAGGACTTGTTTAATGTTGAAAGCAACAGCTGTGCGTCAGTTCTTGTATTTTTATTAAGACCTCCCATCCTTCACGAACTCTGGCACGCCCCAGGGGACTTGTAACAATATTCTAAGTGTTTTAGCAGCAGTTTCTTGGCCTGCCGCAAGACAAGACAGATCGGCCTCGCACAACTGAAGGTCATGCGGGAGTTATCGGCACATAATCGTGCGTCTGTAGGTAGACCCTAGCCACGTCCGCAGAACAGCTGTGAGATAAGGCGGTCACCGCGCTGATAAGTGACGAGTGTGGGGGATTGCCAGAGAGCCGCCGACGCCAATCACATGTGCCTGTATGCCACGATGCAAGATTACATGCAAGCTTACATGGCCGCTTGTATGCATGGCGCTATGGAAGATTTGGCCATCTACTGGCCGTTTTCATCAGAGGGAGGGTGGTAGTCATTTTGTTGATTTTGTTTTGAAAAAGACCGTAAAACTATTAAACACGGATGGGGGGGGGGATGTTTACTGATTCTAAAACAGCAGTGTATGAAAATTGCAGTAAAAATTGTGTTTATTTAACACAAAAGTTCTAGTTATAACAACAAAACGATTAGGTGTAGTGCATAAACGCATTACGCTGGTCGTGATAGGATGAACGATTAGGTGTAGTGCGTAAACGCATTACGCTGGTCGTGATAGGACGAATATTGTTCCTGAACCACAGCTGCGCAAGTAAAACCATAAAAAAATGCACTCGTGTTTACTTGCGCGGTAACAGGTATCGTTGGATGGGTTATTCCATGGAATCCTCCATAGCTGCTTGCATGCTAGCTCGGGTAGCAGGTCTCGTGGAAGCTACCGCCCGAGCTTGTACGGAGAATGTTGTCGTGGCATACAGACTTTACTCTCGCCCACTCTTTTGTAGAAATTCGTTTTCGTGTTATAATTTCGGATTCAGAGTAGTTACTGACAATTTACGATTACGGAAAATTTACACTTGAATTGTTTAATATATTTGTGCTTAATTTTAATTGTGTGTTATCTGCTGGTTGTAAAATATCATCAATTATTCTTATATATATTATCAATAAGTCCCTACCGTTTTGCAAGCAGGAAATAACACACAGTGAAAATTAGTTACAAATGTTTAAAACTAGTACATTTTCTATAATCAAACATTTCCAGCAATACCCATGAAATTGAAATTATGACACGAAAATAGAAAATTTTTTTTGCATAATAAATGAAGCCAAGCCCAAGGAGAACCTTACCACTCCATACTGGATTCCTGATTTTTCTAGCCTATTTTTTTTTTCTGAAAGTTCCCATGAGACCAAATAGCTATTCACCTTGAACAGCAGTACATACAGAACTGAACTACGAACTCGTATTTTATGCCACANCATGAGACCAAATAGCTATTCACCTTGAACAGCAGTACATACAGAACTGAACTACGAACTCGTATTTTATGCCACAATATTGATTTCGCCAAATTTTGACAGAATTAAAACTGTGTGTAATTATGAGTTGGTAGTTTTCTTCTCATGTCTGTACTGCTATGCAAGGTCAATAGCTAGCTGAGTGTATCGATATTCTCGGAACTTTCTTTTTTAAAAAACATAAACAAGCTAGGAAAACAATAACTCAATATCCAGTGGAGGAATATATATATATATATATATATATATATATATATATATATATATATTTAACATTTATTATTCAAATTTCCCTTCGAAAAAGTATTGTATATGACTGTATTTTTCCTGAATGTAATACCAAGAGTACCTTTATCTGTTTACCGTGTGGACTAAATAGGAATGAATTATTGAAAACTTTCTAAGAATGAAGCGAATATAGTACAGTAAGTCAAACGATAACACTTTCTAAAATACAATCAAAATATAATCTAAGCTATAACATAATTCAATTTTCGAAAATTACTCTCAAACAGAGCCAATGACCGAAGTAGATACACCCATAATGACGTGCAACTCTCCTCCTTAACGGAAAAGAGAAAGGTACGAAGTGGCATCTGTAGTTTAAACCAGCGTTTCCTAGCCTTTTCCAGCCACGGACTCCTAGGAAATCAAGCACAATTTTCAAGGACCCCCTTGGTAAAAAAAAACAGCAAAAAATTTCGGGCCATTAATTTTAGTACTGCAAATATAAAAAAAAATACTTTTTATAAAAAAATACGTTATGTGAAGGTTGGTGTTACTTTTTTTTGCAACTAAATTAGTGATATTCGGGTTGATGTCATTACTATGTTGTAATCTCAAATCGGATTCCACTTGTAATCTGTTCAGTCACGGCCCGCACTCACTTCAGTCAGTCTCGCACACCGCCCGCTGGCGCACGTTTGTCGTGCTAAGTAAGCGTAGCTATTACGAGACACCTGGTGGCATTTATTTATTGTTGTTAAATGGTCCAGAGATGAGACTGCGGACCCCCATACATATACTCGCGGACCCCAGGTTAAGAAACACTGGTTTGAACCATCGGCTTACATCGCGGGTAATAATGCCCTACTGTTGCACTTCTAGTCCTGGGAGGCTTCCTGTAGCCACAAGTGACCCTGAGGCGTTACTTGACTAGGGATTCTCCCGTCAGGCGAGTGCAGGTTCTTCTCCAGGAAGGAGTGACAGCGTGTCATTGCGGCTGGGTCGACGTCGACGGTCCGGGCACGACGTAGCTACGTTCCGGCCTGTGTTCCCGAGTGATATCAGCGGCGATAGCGAACACCGCAGCCCACACGCTCACTCCTCGAGGCACTGACCGCGTCAAGAACGTCAACAACGCCGGAACTAAGCGCACCATTCCCACGCAGTTCTCAACAGGAGGCCTACACGCGCTTCCTGGGGACATGTACACGTAAGGGGGTAATCAACGCTCGTGTAGGACGGCGGAAGAACTAAAATCAATTCCCTAGTTTACTACTGTATGAAAACGTATACGTAATTCACAAAATAAAACTGCAGGCGGGTTTTCTCGGGAATCTCCCGTTTTCCCCTCCTTTGCAATCCGGCGCCGCTCCATACTAGCCCCACTTCTCTCTCATCTGGTCTCAAGACCCTGATGTTAAGAGCCTCCCAAACCTCTCTACTCCTCTCCAGTCTGGCAAAAGTAAAATACCAACATATATATATATATATATATATATATATATAACATGTATAAAAATAATTTAATTTTGTATTACGCGAAAATTATACATATAACATGTATAACAAATGTATAACAAATATATAAATACCAATTTCCAGTCATTCACCAGTATAATTGCGAAAATAAGAATAGCCAATTGGTTTGGAGAAAGAAGTACACACATAACCTCAATAACAACTTCCATTCCACTACGTACACAGATTTACTAACTACGTTATGCATCAATAGAGCACTAGAGGATGTCGTGAATCAGCTCAAGTGTTCGAAAGTGACTTACTAAGACAAGTGTAACACGCAAGCAGCAGAGACGGAGAAGGAAACTGCATTTGCGGGTGCAGACTCAAGAGACACAGCGGAGCCTTGAAACGCCTAACATTCCGACAGAACTCAGAACTAGACTACCGCGTGAACTTTGCGCGACTTGGAACCACAACAAACAGGAAACACCTTGTCGTCGACTTGCCGGGCACAACCTTGTGACACGAAACTCTCGTCAATATAGGAACACGACGTCCAGAATTGCAAGCATGCGCTGTGGCCTAGAGCGAGGGAAGAGATTTGGGCGCCTTAACAACGAGGTCTTGACAGCCGATGAGGGTGAGTATGGAGCAGCGCCGGAATGAAAAAAGACGGGGGAAACGGGAGATCACCGAGAAAACCTACCGACCGGCGTCATCGTCCGGCACAATTCCCAGGTGCGAAAATATGGGAGCGACCGCGCCGAGAATCGAACAATGGAATAACCCTCCCCCCTCCCTAACAAATTCTGGATTTTAAGCCATTTTTCCGACGGAACGAGTACCGCCCATTTAGGGATAGGCGGATTCCCGGCTAAATACGTCCACAGACTCTGGCAGCCTGATCACCCCTGTAGGCTAGCCAATGAGCGAGACCTGGGCGGAGCTTGTGAAGCGGGCAACCACGGCACTTCAGGGGGTGAACCTGCTGCCTTCTTGGCGGGAAGTTAGAAACAATTCCAGTGCTGTCGTCTATTCTAGTTTCGCAAACATTTCAAGACACATACGCTTTAAAGGAAAAAAAAATGGCTTATAGCGGAGTCTGCGGGCTCCAAAACAGGAAAAGAACTCGCAAGACATTTCGCTTGTTAAAATCACATTCTATACCTGAAACAGTCAAAACTGCTCCAAATCAGCGAACTAGACTGCAGATCTGTTGAATCTGCTCCACTTTAATCAGTGAAATTCTACCGATCATATTAGTTGCTGGCGTTCACTGATTAAATAGTGATATATGCTGACTCAAAGTGAGTTGCACTGGCCTTTCAGTAAAACCTTATCGCATTAGATTGATTTTCCAGTAGATAACAGCTAGCTAACTGAAGATCCAGTAAAATAATTCTACTGCCTGAAATCGCCGATTCAGATTCAGCATGTACTTGGTCGTCTAACGCGTGTGTTACGTTTGAGATAAATACGTGGTAAATATCACTAAAGACTGTTCACGATAAAGTGAGCACTTGTGAAACCAACCTTAGCAAAAAGCCACTGTCCCTGCCTACATATATTTTAACGGGCGCGCTGAGTGACATGCGCCCAGTAAAGTTGGTAAACATGGATGGTTCCATATCTTAGTTGAATAAAAAGTGTGAGGTAGCCATTGGTGATATCTTAAATTATTACTTTCGTTTTATGTATTTTTTTTTAATGCATCGAAGTGTAAAATTCACCAGATTTGTAACGTACTTACTCATCTAATAACTCTCGAACTTCACTCTACCGGCGCATGAATAAAGTGATGAGACCCGTGGGAATGTTAATTAGTACACACGGCGGAAGAATACACACGTGCGTACAAGTAGATCTTGAGCAGGGCTTCCAAAAGTGCTCAGTTGACCGTGAACAATTCCGTACAACAGGAGTACTTGAAACACAAGAGCCAGGCAGGCGGGAACCATCAACCAGCGCACGGCAAACACCCTGAGATCAAACACACACTATGTGCGTAAGGCTGATGTGACTCGACTACTGCGCTGAAGGTCAAGACAAATACGAGGTGCCTTGTTGGCACAGCGCGGGTATTTTGTCGGAACAAAGGCGCACCATCAACTTCTCAGCCCGTGGCCAAACTGCGCTTGTGCAAATATTAGTTAATGTACTTGTCAACGCTTTTTGGCAAAGTTATCTTCATAATTATATATATATATATATATATATATATATATATATATATATA
>NQII01002339.1:275895-290319 GCA_002778355.1 Clitarchus hookeri
ACACACACTTATGTGTGTGTGCGTGTGTGTGTATTGTGCGCGCGCGCGTAATACAATTTTCGACACGCAATAAGGTAAGAAATGAATTAGATTACCTTTTTCGAAACCTTTTAGTTCTGAAGAATATCTAAAGACAATTATATTTTTAATTTGTGTTTATAACTATCCGAATGAAAATAAACTAAAGCCATACATTTTTGGGTAGGCCTAATTCTGAACGTGCAAAAAAAAAAATATTCAAACGACATGAATATATGGCTATATATAAATACCAAGTGTTGCAGTATTTAGAATATGCATTGCCAGTAACCACAAATACTCTGTCAACTAAGTTCTGAATAAGTAAGATACAAATGAAGCCACTTTTTAGTTTCAATCACACACACACAACAGTCGAAGTATGCAGCACTTCGGTAAATATTCTGGAAAGCCACGAATATCTTAACGGAATGTCTAATTCTTGACTGACATTTTACTCAAGTTAGACTACATGGTGAATTATCCTCCACCTTTCCACTTCAGAATTGGGAATAAAGACATTCACAACTTCCTTGTGGCCAGTTACCTAAGTTTTCGCGGAAAAAACCGCTGCTGTTTTACGAAAAATCACCAATTGGAAACGGGGGCAGATGAAGACTTTTTTTTGTTATATGCGAAGTTAATGTCTNGTCTTCAACCCCCCCCCCCTCTAAAATACTACTCATCACAAATCGTCCCCTTTCTAACTCTTATCGGCCACTTTTACAATAATTTTGTAGCAGTAAATTTGAAAACAGTCAATTAATTATTTAAAAATTGTAATACTCAGGACAAATTTAAATTCAGATAATGTACTACTATAAGAATAAACGACAATTGGGTTTTATTTACTAATTTAAATTTTTAATACAAATAAATTGTGCGTGTCTAAAGAAACTTCAAGGTATGCACGGTAACAAAGTTTGAAATTGACTTAAAGATTAATTAATATTTGGATGAAATATAAAGTTCAAGAAACATCTGGAAGTTTCCCTGGAGTGATAAATAAACAGCGTCCCTTGCGGCCGCATATTTTACATGGGCCTTAAAAGATTCCTAGTTATATGGGTCTCATTGTATGCAGTCGTGTGTATTATTAAAAAAAACCTATGGAATATTTTAATGCTAATCTTTTATGAGGTCAGAAATGAAAGTCAATATTTTGTTGCCCATTCATAAATTTGTTTATCGAAACATAAATGTGGTCGTAAAAAATGTATAAAGTCGGGGGAAATCGGTGTTAGTAGCCCTCCGTTTCCAGTATTGATTGCTATGTAACACAGTGTTTTAAGCTACAGCGACAATGCTGCATGTTTTCTGAACATATTGCTTTGTTGACCCGTCTACAAAGTGGTGCCAGCGGGACTAGGCACCGCACGCACTACTGTCGGGCGACCTTTGCCTGCCGGACACGGTGCGTTGTCTCAGCTGCGAGCGACGACAGACTGCAGATAACCGTGGCACGGCGTGAGACAACGCGTGCACGCACCTAGTGCTCGGGCGAAGTCGCGTGTGCATCCGGCAAATGCAGCTCGTTAACTACGCAATGTCACGCCCTTCTCCCGCTCTTCTTCAACAGTTGTTTTTACTAACTACCCTATTACTAAGTGTTAAGTGTTGTCCGGGGGTAGGTCTAGAGTCTAGACTGTGTTGCGTCTCAGGGCTAGGCCCCACACGCCTACACGAGAGGGAATTTAGGAAAGGAGGCGTGCATCGCGGCAAAGAGGGATAAAGCAGCCATGGCCAGGTTTGTGGCCATGGCTGCATATCCCTGAGTGTGAAATAGCTGAAGCTGTATCTAAGAAGGGGGAGGGGAAAAACCGGCATAGACACAGTAAAAACCCTTCCGACAGAAAATAAGTTCTAAACTTGTTCATGCATTAAAAAATGCCAAAGGAGGCAGCAGGTGTGGATTCCATGCTCTTTAATGTGGAGTTGAAAATCTAGAAGAGAAAGAGGTGGGGCTGTGGACGCAAGCGTTCTTCTTCAGCCGCCACCGGGATAAGATGAAGCGCCAGGCTGCGGGGGTCAGATATCGCAGTGACCATACGTTGCGGTTACTTAGACAGGTATTCATTCACACACTCGCGCAAAAAGCTAAAAGTACAGTAGAACCTCGTTGGTTCGGATCTACTGGGACAGGAGGCGATCCGGAATAACGGAAATCTGGGCTAACCGGAGAATGTAGGGAAAAGCAATTTAAGAACACAGAAATTTATTTTATATTCAACAAAACACGTTTGAAAAATACATACAGATTACAAACACGTCCTCACACTTAGCAGATACAAGTACAGTAAAGTCTACTTCTTAGAAAAGAAGTTCCTAAGACTTCTTAACCTTCATATTTTTAATATTTTTGTTCCTCTAAATCGGTCCGGGTTATCAGGAAATCCGAGTTAAAGGCGGCCGGACCGACTAAACGAGATTCTACAGTGCTGGATTCCCTGTGCTCGAAGTTGTTCTTCCCCTCCCCGACTTCACGTGGCTTGGTCGAGTAGTATACCGCCCTTAGCGCTCACGATTCTAGGTCCCGGACAAGCAATATACTGTATATCGTTAGACGGCCTCTTTAATTGGAAACACTCGACTTTCTTAGCCGTCACCGTGTTGAATTTTTAACGAAACACTGCTAATTGCCGTGTATACCAGATGTTCGCGATTAATAGCGTTCAACATACTACAACATATTTTATAAGATGTTTGCATATTACATCCTTCCCGATTGTGATATGAAATAAGTCTGAAAAAAATTGTGAAAATACAGGAAAATAACTTTTAAAATACCGAGCTATAATTTTTTTTTATTTCCTATGTATTTTTTTTTAACAAATCTCAAAACTTAACAAAAACAAATACATTAGGATGCGGCTCAGGACGATAACTGATCACGTTATTACAACGCCACGGCTGTGAAGAATATGTGTGAAGAATCTGTCTTGGAAATACGTTTGCGGTTCAGTCGTATTTCAATTTCAACTTTTGAGATAACATTTGAAATCAAGCTATTCAGAAGTTCAGCCATTACCGCTGCTGAACCAATTGTAGGATTTCAAAGGAATTTCAACATGCCACATTCGTGGCACGTTGAAAGACATTCGTGGCATGTTGAAAGACATTCGTGGCATGATCAAATAAAGTCAAATAGATACCAAACTGTGCTACTTTTAAAAAAGTTACGAATTGGGTGAGAAGAGATTTGGACGGCTCTTAACATAGAGGTCTCGAGAACCGATGAGGGTGAAGCCAGGTGAGAATGGAGCAGCGCCGGAATGTAAGGGCGGGAGAAACGGGACATCCTTGATAAAACCCGCCGACCAGCGGCATCGTCCGGCACGATTCCCACATGCGAAAATCCGGGAGCGACTCCACCGGGAATCGAACCCGGTTCGCCTTGGTGGGAAGCGAGTAGACTAACCAATACACCACCGCGGCCCCTTTTACCAACTCAGATTTTAAGTTATATTTCTTATATTTATGCTATATAAATTACATTTTATGAAATAATTTGATATTTTATAAAATTATTAGTTTATATGTAACCAAACCATAAACATATAATCAAAATCTAGAAAAAAAGGTTGTCTCTTGAACATCCTTTAAGGATTTCAGCTGAAATGTTTCAGCTAAAACACTTGGTTTACCTGCAGTATTCTGACTTTAAATTTTATCTCAAAAGTTAAAATTGAAATGTGCACCAAACAGTTTAATTGTCTTCTTGCCATCATGATTACATTATTTATGTAGCTGAACGTTTTTATTTTGTTTAGTACTGAAATTTTTATGGGGAATAAATAAGATAATTCCCACAGTTTCCTTTTTCCGGTTTTGAAAAGTAAATTTTCTACCATAGCAATACGTAAATTTTTTAGGTTATTGTTTCAATTTACTATGAAAACAAATTATGCAAAGTAGTAAAAATATGTGAAAATAATTTGCATCTCTTGAAGACCTTAAGGGGAAACCTTCCCCTGCAATATTTTATTCTTGGTATTTCTAGCTTACTTATGATTTTGAAAAGACAATTCCGAAAATACCTCTTGCCTTAACAAGCTAAATTACGTCACAATAATTCATTCTCCCCAAAACTTAGCAAAATCAATACTGTGTAGTACATACAAGTTCGTAGTTAGGTCGTTAAATCTGTACTACTGTGTAAGATTCTACTTCCACGATATTCCTCCGACTCAAGCAAACAAATCTCAACCGAGTCTAGAAAATTACACTGAAGGGACAGCGCACCGCATTCGTGCGCACTCGGTGTAATCATTTGCATACGAACTATTTCTTACCACGCATTACCAACACTTGTTTTATCCCTGCATTTATTCTTATTAAATATAAATGTAATTATAGGTAAAACACAGTTAAAAATTCTATTGAACAAAATTACGGTATTTAATGTCATGTAAAGTTTGTAAAGTTTAAAACGTTTGTGATACGTGACATTTAAGAAAAAAAACTAAGAACGTCATAAATGGGGTGATTTTTCAAAGATTTGACTCATAAAGTGTGAAGAAACTACGAGTAGACTGCATTGACATACTGCAGTACATACAAGGCGAGGTAGCTAGAACTCGTGACTACGTCACAAATATTAACTCCGCCAACATTTGGCCAAAGTCAATAATTGACAAATACGAGTTCGTAGTTTAGTCGTCATGTGTGTACTGCGGTGTAAGGTCAATAGCCAGTTGGGTATGGGAGTACTTTCGGAGTTTTCTTTTTCAAAAACATACACAAGCTGGAAAAACCAAGAACCCAATTTGGCGGGAAAGGTTCTATTCACAAGCGGGTCGTATTATCATGCATCACGCCAAAAACAGCTTTTTTTTTGGGTCAAAATTGAGCAATTTAATTCCATTTTATCACCTCGTACGAAACGTATGTATCATCGCGGTTATAATTAACATTTTAGATATTAAGTGCTAGTGGACCCTTAAAAAACTTAACGATAATAGACGACCATGAACCACTTAATTAAATAAAATTATGTTTTTGATACAGAGAGAGCAAAAACCTTAGTGGGTTAAGGTTAAGCACTGAGAGGAACTCGGCTTGTGGCCGTCAGTTTTCGCTTAGCTTTTTACGATTCATCGACACTTACAAAAAAATACATGAGCTGCGTTAAGGCGTCTGTCGTTTCTTAGTAATATCAGTCGGCTTTTAATTTCGTTGTTTTAATAACTTTTGTGTAAAAGAATAAATAATTTCAGACAGCAAACTTTTCACTGTGGGGGAGAAAAACCGCGCGTGTGAACCTCTGCGAATTGTAGTATGTATATAATTACGACTGCACGCTCCAAGTGTAAACGCATCTCAACTCATCAACATATTTCCTGTATATACAATTAACTTAATTTATTAAACTACAGCGGTTGATTGAAAATACAGAGCTGTACTTTAATGTCATAATTACATTACATTTATGGCGGGGAAACTGTAAAGAAAAAAATGAAACAAACGTTACTCCGAAGATTCTACAACTTGTGACAGTTTATATAATTACGACTTGGTAATTCAGAGATACGACACGATGCCAATGACTAGAACATGTGTCATGTGATTGCGCAACAGAAAAAGAGTCACAGGATTTTTAAAAAAATCTAAATGCACACGGGTAAATTATTTTGTGTATGTCAAAATCGTGCGTTTCGACAGCGCTGTCCCAGAGGCCACAATTGCACAATTGCCTAGAGACGCTCGCTGAGGAAACACGATTCTTCGCTTCTTCCTCGGCCGCGACGAAGCACGTACGACGTCACGCTAACTGACAGCATCGTCACGTCACAACTCGAGCAGAAACGCCGACTGCTCGCGAAACGTGTCGGAGTAGTTGCAAGCCAAATTTATTACGGCTTTCACTACACTACATTTTCTATAGGTTGTTTCACTGTAAAATGAGCACTTTTGAAAGCCATGCTTAAGATCTACGTGTGCGCACACTGTGCATTCTTCCGCCAAGGACTATGCAAAACTAACATCGCCATGGCCCTCGTCACTTTATCCAAGCGTCAGTTAAGAGAATGGAGTGGAGAGATTAGGGCGGCTCCGAACATCGAGGTCTTGAGAGCCGATGAGGATGAAGCGAGGTGAGCGTGAAGAAGCGCCGGAATGCAAGAGCGGGGGAAACCGGAGATCCCCGAGAAAACCCGCCGACCAGCGGCATCGTCCTAGAAAGATTCCCACTTGCGAAAATCCGGAGTGACCCGGCCGGGGATTGAACCCGGTTAGCCTTGGCGGGAGGCGAGCAGTCTAACCGCTCAGCCACCGCGGCCCCTCACTTTTTTAATCAAACCTTTGAAAAATCCCGCCATCTTTGACGTACTTGGTGGTTTCCTTAATACGTCACATATCATTAGCGTTTTATCCTTGTGTTGATATTGAAGTAAATTGAAATTTTTACTTATATTTTATCTATTACTAGCTAACCCTGCCACGCGTTGCTGTGGCATAAAAGATTTTGACTCTATTCATTTCTGTGAAATTAATTGAAAGAAGTGTATGTATTTTCAAAATCTTTATTATTGAAGTACTTGTTTTTATACAATNTACTGATAAAAAAATTATATTAAGTTTAACCTGAGAAACAATGGTGCACATAATATAGAGAACTGGCTAACCCTGTCACGCGTTGCTGTGGCATAAAAGATTTTGACTCTATTTATTTCTGTGAAATTAATTGAAAGAAGTGTATGTATTTTCAAAATCTTTATTATTGAAGTACTTGTTTTTATACAATGTTTTTAGTTTTACCATCTTCCGCGCGTATGAATAAGTTGTGTGGTATTCCTACTCTAGAACACGACACATACAATTGGCCGTGCGAAAAACCTCCTGTTTCTAAATCTATTTCGCACTATTTATTGTCATTGCAAATGCCAATCTGACTGGAAACTGTGTTCTTTTAAAGTGAAAGGGAATTTCTGATGGAATAAATGGAATTCTGGGAAGAAGCACATCTTCTCCTTTGAAAGCATCTTTCAAAGATGGTAGCTTCTATAGTATTGCCCGATAATTTTTTTTATAGCAAGGCGTGTGCCGTTGCAAAGTTTTGGTGGATTGATGTTACGAAGTAAAATGACTGGCACTCCTATTTTCAATTTTAATATATGTAGAGGCAATCCTGGAACATCAAGCGAATTTAGAAATTCTGGCGGATAATTTACCGCTCCATTTTCGTGTAATGTTACATCCACAGATTNGTGTTACAATGTAAAATGACTGGCACTCATAATTTCAATTTTAATATATGTAGAGGCAATCCTGGAACATCAAGCGAATTTAGAAATTCTGGCGGATAATTTACCGCTCCATTTTCGTGTAATGTTACATCCACAGATTTGTATGTGACATGTTCGCTTGTCGATAAGTATCGACATATATATTAGTATCGATATATCGAGCATTGACGTACTNACTTGTCGATAAGTATAGACATATATATATTAGTATCCATATATCGAGCATTGACATACTTATAAGAATCGATATATCGTTATATAGTTTTTATATAGATAGATAGATCTGTTGCTAGGTTGAGACTTTACATTGTTGACGTTGCATTGTTAACTAAGGCGCTTCCTGACGCGAAAGCATGGTAAAAATGAGCTTTTTGNTTACATTGTTGACGTTGCATTGTTAACTAAGGCGCTTCCTGACGCGAAAGCATGGTAAAAATGAGCTTTTTGCAGGTTTTAGTACCTTTGCAGGTAATACAGATAAAAAAGAAAGGTGTACAAACACTCGTGGGAACGAAAGGAAGGTTTATNCGCTTGTCGATAAGTATCGACATATATATTAGTATCGATATATCGAGCATTGACGTACTTATAAGTATCGATATACCGTTATATCGATAAGTATCGATATATTGTATATATATATGTTGCTAGGTTGCGACTTTACATTGTTGAGGTTATATTGTTAACTAAGGAGCTTCTTGACGCGAAAGCATGGTAAAAATGTGCTTTTTGCAGATTTTAGTACCTTTGCGGGTAATACAGATAAAAAAGAAAGGCGCACAAACGCTCGTGGGAACAAAAGGAAGGTTTATAAAAAAAACAGAATGAAAATCGGTTGATTTTTTTGGAAGTTACACGCATCCCAACAAACGGACACAATGTGTGTATATATGTACATAATTATGTATATATATAATATTTCGCTTATACTTAATATGAATAAATAGTGTTAAATAGTTCTTACGTAAAATATTATTACACTGAGCTCTCACGAATGCGGTGCGTTGTCCCTTTGGTGTAATTTTCTAGACTCGGTTAAGCTTTGTTTGCAAGAGGCAGAGGAATATCCCGGAAGTAGGACTATAGCGGGGCTTTAGAAAAGTTGGATTGGAGGTGATCGTGAATGGACTATAGCTATTTATCTTACACTGCAGCACACAGAAGACAAGGGACTACAAACTCACATTTAAGGTCACAATTTTAATTCTGCCAAAATTTGGCAAAATCAATATCGTGACGCAAATACGAGTTCGTAGTTCAGTCGTCATGTCTTTACTAATCCCAAGGTCAATAGCTAATCAGTTTTCTTGACGAATCAGTGGCGACGTCTCTGAACTGGCATCTGTTCCAGTCTTTAGGCAAACGTCATGCAAGCTCTGGTTCTAAGCCATTTTTCATTTGACCACTTATGCCCATTGCAAGTACAGTATTCTTACAAGACGTCAGGGGGGGGGGGTGTTATAGTTCGTGAGGGATAGAGGTCATAATACAATAAAATACAACTAAATTTCATTTTTAATTTATTCACATAGCTATTATTTACCACATTAAACTATATATCTCCACCATTACTCTTATTATTCTCAGTGAGAGCAATATGTACTGTGTATCTCAACTATAATTTAATTTTAAAGTCATTCTGAATGTCTCTATATTGACTATGGTCAACTCACACTCATCGTTAACGCATGCCCAGTCAGTCTGTTGCCATCATTTGAAATGTATTTCACTCACGTATCCAGTTCAATAGTCCCGCCTGCCAGCCGCACCTTCGCTGCACCGATGCTCTTAGTCGCAGATCTCACTCTCGCTGGTCTCTTCCGCCGCCACTCGTTGCTCTTCTGGCTCGTCGTCTATCGCTCAAGTTCGCACAATCGCTCCGACTCCCAGAAATAGTCGTTGCTCAAATAGTATCCCCCGCCCAGATCTGGAAATCTCCCCGCACCCCGAGTCACGGTGAGGGATGTTACGGCAATGACCAGGACATTCTTTCGTAGATGACCTTGGAAATTCAATCCACCGGAGTTGAGGAGCGCGCGAGATGCGGTAGGCTTATCACGGCGGCACGCAGAGGACTGCACGTTGTAACTTGAAGTGTTTGGAGGAGTATCGCTCGCTCGTCTGTCCTTCAAACATTCCTTCACGACCCGCCGCCCGCTTATCACATCACTACTCCGTCCTCTTCCGGTGGCGCGGGGCAGGTCGAGGGAAGCGATGCAAAACAGCGAGTACGCAACAGTATCATACAAAGTTAGTATTTGTAACATGCAACAATTTACAAGTAAATAAAAATATTGATTTTAATTATACGATTATGTTTTCCTTACAACACTGCCCCAGTTTGAAGTCACGTTGAGGTGAGTCGCCGACGGGAAGAATGAACGCCCGTTAAGAGCCATTGCGCTTAGAGGCGATAATGTTTTACATACATCANGTGAGTCGCCGACGGGAAGAATGAACGCCCGTTAAGAGCCATTGCGCTTAGAGGCGATAATGTTTTACATACATCAGTTCGCGTCACCCATGCCGTTTTCATAGATTTTTGCTTCATTAACCCAAACATATCCCTGACTAGTCGTAGACCTTAGCTTTCAAAAGTGTTCAATTAACCACGAACAGACCATACAGGTTGTCAAGTAATTCGCGGATAAGGACTGCACCACACGAATCTATGATACAAACTGAGTAGAAGATACTCTTTGGTAAAAACGCATAAGACCCTTCGTTTCCGAGAAATACGACATGAAAGATCCAAAAAATATTGTATCAAACAAGTGGTATTCGTATTAGATAAAGATAAGATGATGTGGTAATGCTGCGACTAATGTGTCTGTCGTAAGACATACGGCAAGGGAACGAGCCTAGCTCAGTAGTTCCAAGGAGGCCATGGAGTTCACATGCAGTGAGTACTGGCGCATGGCAGTGGCCATGGGTGCATCCTGCNCGAGGAAACGAGCCTAGATCAGTAGTTCCAAGGAGGCCATGGAGTTCACATGCAGTGAGTACTGGCGCATGGCAGTGGCCATGGGTGCATCCTGCGGTCAGGCTCCGTGCATGCTGCATGCATCCGACATGAGGGACAGTGCATTGCTATGTGCAGAGCAAACTTGCAACACCTGTAACGACGTTTCCACGTTCTGTACGCTGTTGCTCTATGCTGTGCTTAACATGAAATAAAATAACTTTATCTACTTTCATGTCTTTTTTTCTCGTAAACTAAAGGCCTTAAGCTGTTTTTTACCAAAGAGAATTTTCCACTTAGTTTTGATTACACAAGCGTGTGGTGCAGTCTGTATCCGCGAATTACCTGACATCCTGTACACTATATTAGCGGAATATTCACAATTTTCGAATGAAACGTTTGAAAAACTACCTGATGTCTGACGGGTTCGATGGTCTCCAAAATATGCCTTGAATCGCAAGCATGTTGTACTTCTGTTATCATAAAAGTATCTTATTTTCGGTTAAACTGAACTTTTACTTATGTATTGCCTATAAAATATAAAATATTTAATTTATATTAATATGAGTAAAACAGAGTGAAAATAGGCGAGCAGCGAGGTAGTGACCAGCGGGAGGGAAATCTGCGACTGCGAGTATCAAGCAGTGAAGAGTGCGACTGGCAGGCTGGACTATTGAACTAGATGCGTGAGTGAAATACATTACAAATGATGGCAACAGATAGACTGAACACGTGTTAATAATGAGTATGCGTTAATTGACTGTAACCAAACAGAGACAATTACGAAAGGAGTTAATTAGAGTTGAAATAGACATTTAGTTTTGCGCTCACTGCTAAATAAAAAAGAGTAATGGTAGAGACAGATAATGTAATGCTGTAAGTAATAGCTGTGTGAATAAATTATAAAGAAATAAAAATAATATAACTAGATTTGATAAGATCTCCATCCCTCGCTGTTCTCAGAAACGCCCCTCAGGCGTCCCACGTAACATTCAGGCGCCATTTTGTCGACACTTAGGAACTAGTGATGGTGTTCATTATACGTACGGCGAAAGAATATGAATGGGGAAACAGGCATTTTAAACGAACGAACAAACGAACGAACGAACGAACGAACGAACGAACGAACGATCGAGCCAGCCAGCCAGCCAGTCAGTCAGCCGCGGGGCGGGCTAGATCCGGCACTCAACTCCACTCGGCTCGGAATCAAAACGTTTGGCGTTAGCGTTCCATTTCTAAATATAACTGTAACAGCGCTCGTCCTTTGTTTCGCTCCGGCGGGCAGCGATTCCTGCCATAGTCTCAACTATTCACGATCCAATCAGCTCTGCACAAGGGCGCGTTGCTCGCTGTGACCTACTGAGAGCGGCCTGCTGCCCGAGGTCGCTGCGAGGTTGCGGGTTCGGATCCCGGTATGCGGTGGATATGCACGAGTATGAATGGTGATACAGTTTTGGACGGCCCCTTGAGCAGTTTTGGCCTTAGCGTACAACCCCCTCCCCATTTACAATACATAAACTTTAATAAAACATAACTCGGATTGCAATTTTCGTATTTAACTCTCACAGAAAAGCAAGGGAATACTAAACACTATACAGNAATAAAACATAACTCGGATTGCAATTTTCGTATTTAACTCTCACAGAAAAGCAAGGGAATACTAAACACTATACAGGATGTGGCGGAATACGACCGACAAATTTCGTGAGGTGATTTCTATGCAAAACTCAAGTAGGAAATAGGCAGGGCACTTTATACGTTAACTGAATATTAAACCCTTAAAAAAAAAAAAAAAAGAGAATTTACAATACGTCTTTGTAAAATAACGGAAACGATGTGAAATTTAAAATACAACTCTCCGAATATAGTNAAAGAGAATTTACAATACGTCTTTGTAAAATAACGGAAACGATGTGAAATTTAAAATACAACTCTCCGAATATAGTTTTATGTTATCGGGATCCTCAACCTAAGAGTAAACTCTTAAAACCTACACTAGTAATGAAAATAATAGGGAAGGCCACGTTAGACAACTTTTTTTTACCATTGACAACTTCTGATGCTGGATTGTTGAGCAGTAATAGCCAATTATCAAAAATTGTCCTCTTGTTCCAAATGCCCAGGGCCAACAGTTTTCATGCGAAACGCACACAAAGCTTCGGCGACAGCTACACAGCGCCTAGCACGCAGGCAATACTACCTACATGCGTGTATGTTATACTGCTGTGCCCACCGCACAGCCGATGGCGGAGAACGTTTTTATTGCTTACTGTAAACAGATTGCACCATACATTAAATGCTGTTCACGGTAAACTGCGCACTTCTGGAAGCCCTGCTCACGATATCTTTGCAAACACATTGTGCGTTCTTCCACCGTACGCACAATTCACACTGCAATGGGCCTGATCACTTTATTCATGTATCTGCTAAGTAACTATGCGAAATTATTAGAAAATTAAATATTATGAACATTTTATTAATTCTCTATTTTGTATGAATTAAAAACCCAGAAAACAAAATACGTAACTTAATATTATAGCAATTTTATTTAACACTTCGGTAAGACACAAAACTACTCTCCCTCCGTCGTCGTTACCAACTTTACTGGGCGCGTGGCAGTCGCTGTGTCCGTAAAAATATATGTAGTTATATTTTTCGAAGGTTAATTTCAAAAGTGCTCACTTTACCGTGGACAGTCTATACACGAAACAAATCGTGAAGCGATGTAACCCTGTTATACAAGCACATACACCTCAGTCGTGCAGCTGATGTATCTAGGGGCGTGTCCTATACTCCCTAAGCAAACAGGTTTACACGATCCTGACCTCTGACGTCACCAGTCATACTCCCGGATTCCTCAGCTGGTTTGCTGCGGTCGCCATATTTAGCTGTTCTGACGCATAGGTACAAAGTCTATTTAAAAAAGGGGGCGAAGGGGGGGGGGCGGTCTCCCTCTCCACTTCTCAGCCAGGGCATTTGCCCCCTTGGACTGATAAACAGCGGTTGGCAACTACTTCAGTTTGTAATAAGTATTTACAGGTAACTTATTTTAGACTGCTCGCCTCATTATTTAAAAAAAAAACATACCGAGCGAGTGCGCACAGCAGCTCTACGATAGCGGCGGCGGCAAGTCAATGGAATATTTTCAATGGCAGGCGAGCGAACCGGGTATCTGTTACAAAAAGAGAGCCGACACGATAACCCTTGTTGCGGCGCGCGCTGCCGGCCCCGGTTGTATTGAGTTTATGCAGTTATCTGAAGAATTGTCTGGTGGTTTGCTGCCACAGATTCTGTCAGCATGACTCGTGGTGCGTCGAACTTTCTAGGTCAAGGCCAGCAGAGTATAAGTAGTGCGACGGGCCGGGAGTTGTTGGAGTGCACGAGTGGCCGGAGTTTTAGCGACAGATGACGAGCGAGCGGCGAGAAGAGTGACCAGCGGGAGGGAAACCTGATACTGCGAGCATCGGCGCGGCGAAGGTGCGACTGGCAGGCTGGACTGTACTATTGGACAGGATGCGCGAGTGAAAGACATTACAAATGATGGCGACAGATAGACAAAGTATGCTAACGATGAGTATGAGTTTATTGACTATAACCAGACACATTAAGAAGGCCGTTAATTAAAGTTGAAAAAGACATTAAATATTGCGCTCACTAAGAAATAACAAGAGTAATAGTGGAGATAGATAGATTAATGCTGTAAATAATAGCCGTGTGATTAAATTAAAATTCAAATTTAGATATTTAATTTTTATTAAGACTATTACTCACGAATTCAAATACTAGCCCGGTCAAAATCAACATTCAAGGTTAAAAAAATTCGCACAGAGCTAAAAATTGGTACGAATGTTGGGAACACCATTATAAATGAAATGTTAAAAGTCCCCATCGATCCCACATCTNATTGGTACGAATGTTGGGAACACCATTATAAATGAAATGTTAAAAGTCCCCATCGATCCCACATCTGCAAAAAAAATTATTCAAGGTCAAAGTTCGCAAATATGGGTTTTTTTGCATTTTTCAGCCAAACGGTAAGTTTTATCACACTAATAGGTCAGACAAAAATTGTAGATCATGCAATTATCTATACAAATTGTTCTTACACCTTTTTTCCTAAGAGTCACCATTTCTGAGATATAACAATTCAAAAAGTTGAAAAAGTTGTGTTCTTCATAATATGCACACGTTTCCACGCCA
>NQII01002339.1:291009-304221 GCA_002778355.1 Clitarchus hookeri
TACTATTTTGTACGTATAAGTTACACAGACCAATATAAAAGTATTTTTACTTGTATTACGGCTCCAGTGATGTATATACGCGGCGTACTTGTGCATATTATGAAGAACACAACTTGTTCAACTTTTTGAATCGTTATATCTCAGAAAGGGTGACGCTTAGGAAAAAAGGTGTAAGAACAATTTGTATAGATAATTGCATGATCTACAATTTTGGTCTGATCTATTTGTGCGATAAAACTTACCGTTTGGCTGAAAAATGCAAAAAACCCATATTTGTGAACTTTGACCTTGAATAAATTTTTTTGCAGANAAACTTACCGTTTGGCTGAAAAATGCAAAAAACCCATATTTGTGAACTTTGACCTTGAATAAATTTTTTTGCAGACGTGGGATTGATGGGGACTTTTCACATTTCATTTATAATGGTGTTCCCAACATTCGTACCAATTTTTAGCTCTATGCGAATTTTTGTAAGCTTACCCCTATTTTTTGAGCTAACTTGACCGGATTAATACGCCCCTCATGCATATTGTAACAATATTATCTAGCGAGAAATCTTTACCCCGGAATAGTAGCGCAGCGGTCCAGATTGGCGAGAGAGCTGTCAGCTTGTCAACATGGGTGGAATGCCCAGTATGAGGCGGCGGGGGGCGGAGCCCGGGGACTAAGTGCTCTCTTCCTGCCTTGTNCCCACCTCACGCACATGCAGCAGCGGAACTCAAGTCCCCGCAAAACTCTCTTCCGGCTACCCACAGGAAAAAAAAACATTGAAAAATATAAGTTTCTCCCAGACACAAGGTTAAAAGAAGTTCGTTTCATTCTCGAAAAAAAAAGCCATTATTATTGGGCGTGCTAGCCTCGTACTGCGAAATGTTCCCAAAAATGTTGAAATGGTAATATTCTTTACGCATACTTAAATTCGCTTCTTGGCAAAAGAAAAATTGCCACCCCTTCAGCAGATTTAAAAACTTCATTAGTGCCTCTTATAAGCTACATTTGCAAGGGGGGAGGGGGGAGGGACAACACTTTTAACAAATAATCCCTCTAGTGTGCAGGACATGCAATTAGCGGCCCTTAAACTGGCCCGCAAACTAAGTATTTTATCAGCAATACTTTTTTCTTGAATACATACTTCTGAATACAATTACCTGATTCAGCATCAACTGTAACTATCACTAATGTAAACCGTGTAATAAAATTTGTTATTTCTTTAGTTACACCTTCGCGCAAATAATGTGAATGTGTGTCAGTGAGCCACTACTTTGTAATAAGCGAGAGTGGCCCGTCAAGCATTGTAATTACTTGTAAGTCACTATCTGAATAGCCCTGCTCTAGTTTGTTCACATATTGACAGCAATAAACTAAGTTGTTGGTACGATCTAAAATAATATTGACATGCTGATGCCAACAGTGTGTTTGTGTGTTCCTGTCCATTATTGCATCTGCAAACATATGTACAAATCCTACAGCTGGGCATTATGTTCTTGCTGCAAAGCAAACACTTTTTTCAAACCAGCAACTTCAGATATATCTCGATCGTTTCTACAACAATTAAAACAGCACAAATTTGGGGCAATCTTGTACCATTTAGAGCAACTTTACGTCACACATTTTCATTCAAAATTAACACTAAAAAACCTCCCCCTAATAAATTTTTTAATGTCTACAATTTTATTTGTGGATAAAACAGTTATGTACAGATAATCGTTGAGCATGGTACAATGTTACCCTGGCCGGTACAAAATTACCCCAAATGACTGTAATAAACTAACAGAATACTCTGGCTCTATTAGCGTAAAGAATTTTTGCTCCCGCTACTATGGAAACCAATTAATATTCCATTCATAGTTATTTCCAACTAGTCTGAAGCACTGCTTAAGTTCAATTTTCAGAATATTCACCTCGTGCAAACAACGCCTAGAAAATTACACCAAATTAAAAAAGCACCGCATTCGTGCGCACTCAGTTTAAAAATATTTTACATGGTAACTATTACTGGGCATTAAGAACACACCTATTTCCTCCCTTTTCTTATTCATATTAATTCCAAATATAATATTATAATTTATAGATAGTATATACGTAAAAGTTCAGTTTAATTACAAAATAGGATAATTTTCTGTTGGCATAAGTATAAAACTGTTGTGATACACGGTATATTTGGGGAACAACTGAACACGTTATTCACAAAGTGCGAAGAAGCTGTGAATAGACTGTGACATAACTGTTCTACGTTCAGTTCAATGACCTCCCTTCCACTTCTTCCCAACGTGTTGGTTACCAGAAATACCCTATTGATCAACTACTTTTACTTCCGGCACCGTTCCTAACGATCGGCTCGGCGACGCCGCTAAGAGAAACGTGCGCCGAACTTTCTCCAGCTTGACTAAGCGCACGACCGCTGAGACGTGTGTTGGATCTGCCGTGGGCGCGATACTATGCGCTGTATCTCGCAGCATCCTCGCGAGCAGAGATGGCCGACACATGCTACCTTGTCACGCGATACATCTGCGACAGTGATCGTGTTTAAGGACACGCGTTAACAGGTTTGTNCGTGGGCGCGATACTATGCGCTGTATCTCGCAGCATCCTCGCGAGCAGAGATGGCCGACACATGCTACCTTGTCACTGACATTCCCTTGTCACGCGATACATCTGCGACAGTGATCGTGTTTAAGGACACGCGTTAACAGGTTTATGTTAAGGTGGCCTGGCCTGGTCGAAGGAATTTTGCACGTCTGAGGACTAAAGGCGTGGGAACGCTAGGGGCGACCGAGACATGCGCATCGACTCTCTCATCGCCTCTACGCGCACTGGCGTGCAGTCTTGCCGTCGATAACACGCCTCTATGATACTTTCAGCGGACCCCCTGCCGTTTCATGACGTAATAATAAAAATAAAGGTTTGATGCACGTCCCCATACATTTTCTAAGGTTTGTACCGGAATGTTCATACCTAAAAAAAATGACCGCGAAAACACCCGTTTGAGCCAATTTCACTTTCACAAAAATATGCTTTAGAGAGAAATGGAGGAAGTGAAAAACTTGTACAGACTCGTAACGTTTCTTAAATGCTATTCGTAAGCAGACCTCACTCAGACACGTTGGACGGTTTTTTAATAAAAACGCTTTCTACTATAGCTCTGCACACCGTTCCGCGGCCTACCCAGGGTTCGCTGGTCACCGTTCATTTCACGTGCCTGTGAGGTGTAACAACGCCATAGCTAGCAGTCTACACTGGAGTTTGCGTGTTCACCAAGAGATGGCGACTGAGTGAATTTAAACAAAGCATTCATTGAGTAACCATATCGCTGAAAGACTAACGACCTACCTTCGCACACTACGGTTGTGGGTTCGAATCCCAGAATTCTATATAGGCCTGGATATCTTTGTCATTTATATCTGCAAGGTTACCGTGTTTAATACGTAAGACAACCCCTCCCTTTATGGCAGTGAGTAAAAAAAACGCGCATTAAGGGTGTGTTATTAAGTGCAAAAGTTAGTGACACGATCAATCTTAAAGGTATAGCGAATTCGGTAACAATTTATAACGGCAGATGCGCCTGTGAGAATCTGGCTTATCTTACACACGAGCACCGCCATTTAGGAAGAGTTTATACACGATATAACAATACTTCAACGTCGTGCACTGCTGAAATCTGTAAACACCAAAAGTTAGTTTCTTTTAACTAAACTGGCTAAGCAGGTACACAAAACTGCACGAAAGTATTTTCAACTCCACTCGGCAAGCAAAATTACACAAAAAGCGAGTCTTTCGACAGAATGTGACATAACAACGCCAAGCGAAAACGTTCGTTTCTTTCAACAGGTGTGGCTACACCTGGTGTAAATTGTGCAGCAGGAATTACACCAGGGGTAACTGGCGTGCTACAAATAAAAGCTCTTGTAATTCTATATAGATATTAAAATTTAAAATGTTCTTGTAGATTGTGACTTAAGGGCTTTCGTTGATGAAAGTAGTGAATTAAGTGTACGAGGAAGTGAGAATGTAATCTTTAATATTAAAGTTTTTCTGTTTCGACGGAAAACACTATTAGAGATTAATGTGAACTTAGCTGAACCTTAACAATACTTAAAGATAGTTTTTTTTTGTTAAATTTGCTGAATACATATAAAAAGAACAGAGTCACGTTAGTCAGGAATGCCAAGCCCAACACACGCGTCATTGCAGAATACGATCTATAGGAATGCTGAAAACGCATCATAATAAATATAAAATAAAATTCACCCGTTCTCTCGTGACAAAGAAAAATCTGCCACGAAAAAAAAAAGCAACGCGTTGTCGATTGTGCACAAAAATGGCGGTGGAAGCTACACAAAAGTAGTTTCTTCCAACAACCTAGCGAGCAAGGCTGCACCGAGAGGGAAAGCTGGCGCAGCTGCACTGCACTGCACTGCACTACACTGCACTGCACTGGCTACACTTTGTACGGTTGAAAGAAACAAACCTTAAACATTATTTATTTCTGCTTTTGTTCGGGCTACATTCGTAAAATAATGGACATGTAACCGACGTGTCGGTTCTTCTGTACTCACGTTTCCAACGCACCGAATTGATCGGCGCATGAGAACTATCAGCGAGTCAGTTGGCAAAGCTAATTCTGCAATCGGTGGAAGGGCTCGAAACTAGCAGGAATAAGCATCGCAAACAGGACTTGGAAAGGCGGTTAGTTACAGTGTCCGCCGGCCCAAGGTCGCCAGACGTTGCATTACGAAACTGCTCAACGCGATCGAGTGACGTCTGCTCGCACGCGTTTATACCTACTTCAGTTTCTCCAATTATCCCCAGAGCCAATTTTTTTGCTAGTGGAAACTGCTAAATCGGCTGTTACCGGAGCCATTTTTAACCACGAACATCCCGGTGCAGGATGTTACAAAAGGTAGGCCTATAGCAAATGTAGCGCGCTTTTAGCTTCAGTATAGAATAATACGGTCACCGCTGGATATCTCAGAGACTGGTGGCGCGTTATCGAAGGGGAGACAGCGTGCTAGTCGAGTGATTTGCACCTAGGGGCTACGATGAGGCAAGATGTGCATGCCTGGGTGGCCCTTAGCGCTTCCACGCTTACAGAACCTCAGACGTGCAAAATACCTACAGCCAGGCGGCCACATTAAAGGCGCTGGTCACGATAAAACTATATATATATATAACTATATATATATGTTCTAAATACTACTCAAATTGAAGACATTACTTACAAGTACTATTACCCTGCATGAAAATTTTAGAAGGCTAATTTTTGCACAATGGCATGCCAAAATCACAATTTTTGTGTTTTGGGGACGTACGAACAATAAAATTAACTCACCGAAATGAGTGAGTGAAGACATTTTGAGCGGCTCTTAACATCAAGGTCTTGAGAGCCGATGATGACGGAGAGAGGTGAGTTTGGAGCAGCGCCGCAATTGCAAGGGCGGAGGAAACGGGAGATCCTTGAGAAAACCCGCCGGCCAGCGGCATGGTCCCTCATGATTCCAACGCACGGAAATCCGGGAGACACGCCATGCCACCGGGAATATAACCAGGCTCGCCTTGGTGTGAGGCGAGTAGTCTAACCACTACACCCCCGCGGCCCCATCACCGAAATGCGATAATTCACTTCGAAATGAGGTGCGAGTTACTCGACGGAATATTTGAAATCACGCTATAAAATGTTTTCATGATTTTTTTTAAACTGCCAAAAAATAAGGACATATTTGCATGTTTTTTTATTCGTAGCTAGTTTACGCGGTTTTGTCAAACATTCCCGAAAATTAACTAAGACACGATCTTTCAGTTACCCTTGTTAAACCTTCGGGTAAACTTCTCGTTTATTTTATTTGTACGTTCCAGAAACATCAAAATCGTAATTTTGACTTGCCATCATAATTAAAAAAAAAACATGTGGTCTACAAGTTGAGCAGTATTTCGTAGAAATATAATATAAATACCCGCCTAATGAATTTCTTCGTGACAAACACTCTCGAGAGCGAACAGCCACTTCCGGTCCAGCACGCAGCCTTGCCAACGTCGAGGGCGCCTTCTAGCTGCGAGCTCTCTAGCGCGCCTGGGCCTCAGGGGCGACAATGGCACCCCCATCACTCCTACGCGCAAGTCGCTCGACTGGCGTATAGTGTTGCCTCTACCTATGCGGTAACCATATCATTCTATTGGCGGAGAGTCTGCAGCCAGCTCAGTGCAGATCCCTATCATAGTTCCCCTTGTTCCCGACCAGCAAACTACGAGATACAGTAAAGCCGTTCCCAGCTGTGCCGGAGGGCTCGGGGGTCGCATATGTAATGTAATGCACATTATCGACAATATTACGTAACTTGCCTGAAGTGCGTTTTCTTTTCGTACATCGGTATCATGGGGGCACGTTTATTGGTTACGTAAAAAAAACCCGCGGATTTCAAATTCTGTGCAACGGAATTCGAGCTCCCAGGTGGGCGTCGCCCTCGAACGTGTTGACAACGAAAATTTTTTTTATTTTATATTCGCACCACACCCTTTACATCTTTTAAACATTATCTGCATCTACATAATTTTTTTTTCAGATCGCATGGTTTTTGCGAAATACACAGGTCAAAGTCAAAATTGCACTGTTTTTTGTGATGTACACATAGAATAAACCAAACTATTTGTGAAAAATTTATCAATGGTACACTGAAATGTCTTTACTTAATTAATTTTAACGCATGCTTAGTAAGTTATTACACAAAAATTCAGCGACAGCCTCAAATAACAAATACGCAGAATTTACATATTTACAGCAACTTTTCCTTCTAGTGTTCATTGTCCGATAGATCTAACATTTCATTGCGAATTATTGAATTCTGTGCGAATGTTAGTTTTTGTTATTTGCACATTTGTGAAACAGAAAACTGTGATTTTGGCACGTATTTATGCAAAAAAACTACCCGCTAGATTATTTTTGCGAGGAAAGAATAAGCACTGATAACGTCTGAAAGTTAAACAGTGTGTGGTAGAAATATAAAATAAAAATGTTCCGTGTCCAACACCCTTAACGCGCAGACGCAAAGGCAAGCTCCATGCAAGGTCGTCCCAAGGTTCGCTCGTGCCTAATTCAGCGCCGCAGGAATCGATAATCCAATACTCGGACAAGTGGCCAGCGCTAGGGCTTCACCGCACGTNGGGGGGGGGGGTTACCCTCCACGACACAGCAGCAAGGGCGAGGGACGTCTTTAAAGGTGTCGGATCGGATCCCAAGGAAAAAAAAAAACATTTTATAATTGCACCGAGCACTGTTCAACTCGTACGTATTTGTATGTGATTGCAATTTCCTATAGTAAAATCATTTTTTTTTTTATAATTTTACGTCAATTACAAAATTCTTGTTTTGTTGCATCCGTAATAAATACCAACAAGTTGTACAGATGACAAAATTTACAGCATAAACTAATGCCGTGAGCTACTGCTGGGCATATACAGGGTGTAAATAAAGGTTACAAGGCTCGGTGGTAGGTAGATGAGTGACATGCCCCACGGGATCATAAACCCATGTCCAGAAACACTTTGGTTACGCGCTAGGGCCTACCAAAGGGGAAGAGGGGGTGCCTGTAGGCACATCTTCGTAATGGAAATTTATAACCAGATATAAAAAAAAATTCAAAGCTATACATGACAGAGAACTACTTAACGATTTTTTTAATTTTTTTTTATTTGTACGGTTTTAATTATATCTGTATTTTCCCATGCGAGATTGAAATTATTAAATAATTACGTAGTATTTGATTACGGTTACAGATGTGAGACTGATCATGTAAGAAAAATAAGTTGGTTTTTTAAATAACTGTTAAGATGTTCCCTATGTCTTGACTAGCTTGGTTTTTAAATTTTCACTTCGAAAATTGAGTAATGGAGGGAAATATCTAAATCCAAGATGGCAACGACGTTCACAAATGCACTGCAGATCGAATACCGCGTGCATTGCGGAATTGGATTACACACTCACTGATCACGTGTAGCCACAGAAGGTAAAAATTAATTCCATAAGATTGACAGTTAAAAATTGAAAACAGACTCTTCTTATGGAAAGATGCTGTTAAGGGGGAAAGTTAACGCCGTCCTGGATTTATATATTTCTAGCCATTACTTCTGTTCGATATTATTTTTTAAAATTACGACCGTTTGGGAATAGGACACTATTTAATTATACAGGTTGCGTATAAAATAATACCCCAACTTTGAAGGTATATAATATCAAAACCAAACAACCTACAACCTTGATTGGCCAATAAAATGAACCGTGGAACCGTGAAGTAAGTTTACCATACATTCATAAATGTTCAATGTGACCAACATTAGCGGCCCGAACGACATTTACAGGATAATCAAACTTGTTCCACGCATTTGTCAGCATTTCCGGTGTTACTGTTTGGATGGCTTTCGATGTTTCCTTTATGGTGCGCCACCCCATTGGCACCTAGCTGTTCGCGGATACCTGAACGAGACGTTGCCGCAACGCTGGATTGGTCGAGGAGCAGCTGGTGACCAGGCTCTTCATCACTGGCCCCCAAGAAGCCCGCATCTTACCCCGTGCGATTTTTTTATATGGGGGTACATAAAGGATCAAGTGTTTCGTCCACCATTGCCGGCTAACATTGACGACCTCAAAACGAGAATTATGGACGCCATCCAAACCGTAACACCGGACATGCTGACAAGAGCGTGGAAGGAGTTTGATTATCGCGTAGATGTCGTTCGCGCCGCTCGTGGTGGTCACATTGAACATTTATGAATGTATGGTAAACAAAGTTCACGGTTCCACGGTTCATTTGATTGGTCATCAAGGTTGTAGGTTGTTTGGTTTTGATATTATAGGCCTTCAAAGTTGGGGTGTTCTTTTATACTCATCCTGTACCACGTGTTTCTAAAACATAGGGGCAAACTTCGGCAGGCAGCTCCATTACGAAAATATAAGACGAAAGTGTATACACACAACTTATCCCCCAAAATTTTAGTTCTAAAACGAGTTTGGTTGAAACTATCAGAAACCACTTGTGATTTAGCAACACATCGGTGAATGGCGTTTTGTAAAGATCTTGCACCTCTAAAGACGCGNCCCCCCAATTCCTTTTGGAAATGGCTGTTGGCAGCCTATGCTTGCATCAAACTATGTAACACTATGTTCTACGCAATTTAAAAAAAACACGTGAATCAGCACGTCTAAATTAACGAAAAAAAGGTCGTCTTGTCGAAACTCTCTCAGGGGAACCGTTTGTGAGATAATTCACGTTGAACATTCAAAACAGAACGTGCGAGGCGTACCAGGTAGGCAAACCACAATGCAAAGTGAAGCTATTTAAATGAGGATTTCTCGTGGCACACAGCTACCTTAATAACCTCTTGAGGATAAGAGTGGTACTTACATCTTAGTCTTATTCTGTGGACTGCGAGCATCGGCACAGTGGAGAGAGAGATTGGCGGGCGGGACTGTTGAACTGGATGTGTGAATGTAAGACATTCGGAATGATGGCGATAGACAGATTGAATGTGAGTAAACAATGAGAGAGTATTGAGCGAGAAGGACTGAAATTAGAATTAAGATCGATATAAACCATTTTACTCGCTGAGAATAACATGAGTAATAGTGGTTTCCATGGAGTTAAATGCCGCAAACAGTAGTTGTGTGGATAAATTAAAAACCAAATGTACTTGCTTTATTTTTATTAAGACCTTCATCCCTCGCGAGCTCAGATACGCCCCTCTGGAGTCTTGCAACGATATTACTGACGTGAGTGCGCACGAATGCAGTGTGTTGTCCATTCGAGCCTGTAGTCCATTCACGGTTGCTTCAAACTTTTCTGAAGCCCTGCTAAAGTACTACTTCCAGGATATTCCTCCGCCACATGCAAATACAGCTTAACCGAGACTAGAAAATCACACCAAAGGAACAGTGCACAACGTTCGTGCGCACTCACGGTAATAATATTTTGCATAAGAACTATTTCTTACTAGACATTACCAACACATCTACTTTATCCCTGTTTTTATTCATATTAATCATAAATGAAATAAAATTTGAAGGTAAAATATAAATAAAAGTTGAAACTTTACGAAAAATAAGGCACTGCTGTGGTAACAGAAGTATATAGTATATTCGCCGTTTCTTCACACTTTTGGAGTCAAACCTTTGAAAAGCCATGTATGATGCGTGTGGTTCATTCCTAAATATGTCGTTTATCACAAGCATTATATACTTAAAATAGAAGTACCTAATTTTCGAATAAATTGACATTTTACTAATACTTTTTATGTATTATATGTATATAACACTTTATATAGAGAATATTGTAGACAAATTATATTTAACTTATAATTTATATGAATAAAAATAGGGGAAAGTAGGGCCTAAGTATGTTAGTTATACCTAGTAAAGAATAGTTCTTATGCAAAATATTATGAAACAGAGTGCGCACGAATCAAGTGAATTGTCCCTTTAGTGTAATTCTCTACAGTCGGTTAAGCGTCGTTTCCTGTTTGCATGAGGCGAAGGTATTCTCGGGAAGTAGCACTTTAGCAGGGCTTCAGAAAAGTTAGATGTAACCATGAATATACTATAGAAAGCTTGTAACACGAGACATATTTATGAAACAATCGAGTCACGTCATACATGGGGCGATTTTTCAAAGGTTTGATTGTAAAAGTGTGAAGTAACCACTAATAGACTATAGAAGAAAGCATTTCACTTAACATTTTATTTACTTTGCAGAAACCACCAATACACAATAATACAATTATCGTAAAGTCAAAGTTCAGTTAATTCAAAATTTTTTCTGCGAGCTCCGTAAAAATGTGTATGTTATGCAAATCATTATCATATTATCGAGGAATGCATTTTACGTACCCTTTTTTTTTTTTTTAATAGGCTTAAAATTTATATAAAATGTTTATTTCAAAACAAAAAAACTGACGTGTTTACTTTATTCAAAAATACCACTTCATATATTTAATTTAGAGAGCTTGGTTTAATACACCGAGACGAAATTCGCCCTACAATAAAATAACACTCATTCCACATAACCTTTGTTAGATTCTCGACAAAATGTCGACGGTAAAGTCAAGCGATCTTGACTTTACCGTCGACAGTTCCAGTGCGTCAAGTTCCACAAGAAACAGTACATCGGAAAGCACACGTAAAGTCGACTCGTAAAGTGAAATGTTAGAGTTGCGAACTGCGTAAGGGCCTTAAGGCGGAGCGGTGCGCTGGGTCGTGTTGTGACGAGGTCAAGGCGGGCGTTGTCTGGCCTCTCACGCCACCTGGCTAACAATAGTCGATACACCGTAAGAGGCTGGCAGACGCCCACTGCTGCATCCCGCGGGCTTCACAGGAAATGAAGGGCGGGGCGACGCAAGCCCCGTCAAACACACGGGGTGCCCCGGGAGCCGGTCTGTTCCTCGGCAGCATCAAGCTCTCGTCAACCAGGCAGCTCACACAAGTACAGAGCTCCAACTCAGGGGCATAACGACAGATCCTCATCATTTGTTTGCCGAAGAACGCCCCAGTAGTTCATACGGTACTGCCACTTTTTTAAATAAATATTGCCACGTAAGTAATAAACACACGTGTATACACCGGGACCTGAAAGATAAAGTCTAAGGTTACAAAAAAATATACATATTTACTATTAAGTTTACAGCAGTCTGAAAAAAAAAAAAGCATGTGGTACTCGGGAAATTAAAACTGGTTTCCTAGTCTAATAGCTGTAATTATACAGAACTAGCGAACCGGCCCGGCTTCGCCCGGGTACAATTGAGTTTTACAGTGGCACACTAATAAATAAATTGGGAAAAGACAATTCATTTGTGAGAAAACAGAATTATAAAATTATACTATGTTGGCTTAGGTTTTTCAACTGATTACGGCAACCCGAAAGAAAGAAAATATTTTTTACCCGATAGCCAAGAAGTAGGGTATTGTTTTTTGGAGTGTATCTGTGCACCTATCGCGTAGTTACCACATTTCCGCTTTCCAGCGTCGATGTATGAAAATCGAAACGTGAGTTTCATCAAGTTGTAGCTTTAGAAAAACATGTGCTTAGGTACTATTTTTGCGCTTGGCTGAGGGATTTTAATCGATCACCAAAGTTAAGCATCGTTCCCAGCGGCACACATTTGGATGGGTGACCGTTTAGTGGCATAACATCTGAGCGCTTCCGGGCTTCGGAGGGCACGTTAAATATTAGGTCCCGGTTGTTATCGATATATAGCAGTAGTTAAGCCATTTCAGAGGTCCTTGGGCGGCCTAATAAACTCTGACACCAGAGGTAAAAAGATTTCGGTCACGTTCCCAGCCGTTGCAGAATTATGTTTTGTTGTTATTCCACAGGAACCGTACAATTTTCCGGGATAGAAAGTATCCTATGTCCTATTACATGACCTAAAGTATCTACATACCAAATTTCATCAAAATCCGTTCAGCCGTTATGGAGCTGAGTGGTAACAAACAAACACAAACACACACACACACAGACTTTAGCATTTATAATATTAGTAGGATAGGATTGTGTTTTTGCTCAAGGAAATGTATCAATGTTATGAAAGTGAAAAATCATAACTGTAATACAATCCTTGCCATGAATAAATATAAATATATATATATATGTGTGTGTGTATCATGCCTGTCGTATACATCGGTTTACATGTTACGCTATGTTCCTTAATGTCCTATAATTCCAANGAGAGAATGTTTAATGAAGAAACTATACAATCAATAAATACACACTATCGACGCCATTACGTGTCCACAACATCAGTCTGCACCCCATCGTTCTCAGAACACACGATAATTCGTCGCCAGGTTCTGCGCGACATTTATTGCAGCATCTGTGGAGTAACCCGTCGGAACGGCCGTTTTCAAGTCATCGAGCGTATCATGAGGTCGCTGACGAGACCCCAGCGCGAACTGTCACGTGTTTAGAGACCAGGACTCGGAGGTGGCCAGACAAGTGGAGCTGGTGACCCCGGCCAAGCCAGCGTTCTGGGCACACCACATTCAGATATTCCCGCACCGCAATGCCAGAATGGGGAGGCGCACAATCGTGCTGAAACCAGCGGTCCCCTTTGATCCATTGGTCTCCCGAAAGGGGTATGAACCAGGTCATAGATATTGATGTTGGTTGACAGTACCATCAAAGAAATCAAGTACAGTAGGTTATGTCGTATGTATGTCCGTCTTTAGATGAAGGG
>NQII01002339.1:304246-363573 GCA_002778355.1 Clitarchus hookeri
GGGGGGGGGGGGGCTTCGTGCCCAACCTGTAGACGCAGTAGGCCCAGTAAATCATAGTAACTGTCCTTTTTGAAACGTACAGGCCGTAACAACATTTGATGCAGCATGGTGGTTAGAAAGAAGATGCGTGTTACTTTATTTTATGTGAATTTACAAATTACTGTTTACTTACACTCTACCAACGCAACACACTACTTTGCTGAAATCATTTTCTCTGCATAACATTGCCGACGTTTGTGCCATTTTCAATTGCGAGGTGAGTGCATCAGTGTTCTCGTTGATGATGGCGAGACTTTGAAGTAATTCAGTACATTGGCTTTCTATATATGTATGTTACGTTTGTTACATTTCACGTTTTAGGTTTACAAATACTGTTTACCTTAGTGTTTATTTATTTTCACATATATGGAAATTATTTTGAATAATTTGGAAGTTTTAACACCGCCATTTTTGTGGTGTAAACAAGCATATATTGCAGAATTATAAACGTTTATTTCTTTATTTATTTAGACTTACAAGCGTCAATGGTTTAATAAGTATTTATTAATTTTTTAATGTAAAAAAAACGGGTGATTATAATATAAAAACGTTATATTTCATGTTTTTATGTTGTTTAATAAAGACTATGTATAAAAGAAATAAATTTAGAACAGTTTGAAAGGTGGCATAGAGATAATCCATTCACGGAGGTGTCTGTATGTGGAAGTCACAAGAGTCCTTGCAACGCCACCGAGACTGCCTTCAGCTGTCAACGGAAACTGCTTATCTATGTTTACCTGTGTCATAAACGTTTGAAAACTTAATTTATTTTTGTCACCGCGGTAATTATTAAGTTAAGGGGCTTTTCTGAAAAAATATAAATAATTCACGTAAAATGGTATATTTCCACTCTACTAATCACGTAGAACACGAATATACTAGGGGCGTAGCTTTAAAATAAGTACAACATGTATATTAAAAAATTGCAAAATGAGCAGTATAGCCAGTTTGTTTACGTTTCTAAACGAAACGTCCTAGACCAACAAAAGTTGCATTAATGGGTTCTGCACAGCTTACCTTGTTCATATTCAAGAGGGCGTAATGTTAAAATAAGTAGAACATATTTTAAAAACTTGCGAAATATGTTTGTTTACATCTATTAACGTCAGAGGAATTATACCAGCCTCCTACCTAGGCGAGTCAATTTACATTTTTTTTGTGTGTTTTGCGGTTCCTTTAAATCCCTACAATCCTACATTCGTAGTTTAGTGTAAAACCCAAACAGCCTAGGTTAGATTAACACCCTACAATCCTAGGTTAGTTTAAAACCCAACAATCCTAGGTTAGTTTAAAAATGTAAAAAAGTGATTACCGATTGTGGGGTTAGGTTCTGTTAGGTGGGCACATATTACGAAATTAGTCGGACGTTAATGCCCCTAGTATATTCGTGTTCTGCATCATTAGTAGAGTGAAAATATACCATTTTCCATGAATTATTTCTATTGTTACAGAAAAGCTCCTAAACTTAATAATTACCCTTAATTGAATTGCATTGATTTTAAACATTATAATAAAGTATCTAGAATTTAATTTAGTTTCTTATGGTAAATGTTAGACCTAGTCCCTACACACCTTAGGACAAGCTATGCCAGGAATCACACCATTTATGTATGTATGTATAAGTTTCCTTAAGTTAAAGAGTGATTATATGTAGAAGTTTCTTTATAAATCCTATCGTATGTTTGTCGATTGTAAAACAAAGAGCAGTACCATCTTATTTCAAGACCAGAAATCATGAAACGTAACTTAGTAGGTGTGTGTATTTTGTTAACTATAGGTTTCCAACTACTGGGATTTTGTACAAACTGCCCATTAGCTCCACAAAAGTGAATTCATACAAAATCTGCACCACTCTACTAACTGGAACGTGAGCGGCTGCGAGTGTGGAGGCCACGCCAGTTTACCTGCTTCTTATAAAGCTGCAATTAGTGCATGGTGCAAGTAGAATGTATGAAGCAAGTAAACCCATGTGGCCCTCGCTGCTCGCTATTGCTCGTGCCCCGAGAAGCAGAGCGGTGGAAGATTTTTATGTTATTTAATCATTTATTTACTAATTAGTTAACAAGGTTTTTTTGAGAATATACAGATTCCCTTAAGCGATCACTTTAGGTGAGGATCGTGAAGGTCCAGTTCTGACAGGCAGATACAGGCATATATAGAAAGGCCATTTAAACAGTATGTAAGTTGTTCAAAAAGAATTTGGTACGACATGTTGAGGAAAATAAATAGCTACATATCAAGTAGATAAGCATAAAGCACAAATAAAACCATTCAAGAATAAATTAGCTACATACTAAGTATACATAACATAAAATATCATTCATAATCACCCTAGTAGCTCTTCACTCATTTTTAGATAAATTGGTGTTGCTTTGATCGAAACTTATGTTTTGCTTAGTTCATAAGCAAAATAAATGGGATTTTTGCATGTGGTAGCATATTTGTGTATCTACACATAAGTACAGTATATTACTTTTGATAACAGGTTTTGATATCTAGCAGCAGTGATCAAGATGCACTTGTGATCAAACTGGTATTGTTCTGGTGTTTGATCCTAGCTTTCATGGAAACACATGTATATTGTGATCATCAGTGCTAGAAATGTTCTCTAGAAACAAACATACTTTAACAAAATGCAGACAAGAAATTAAATATTTTACTATGAAAAGAAACATGCAAATTTTACAGAGGAACAGTGCAAAATATGTTGAAGTCATATTTTTCATAACACAAAATGGCAATATTTTCAGTGAAAAACCCAGAATGTTCACATAATTTCTTGAAGAGAAATTTACTTAAATCAGAGTGGAGATATTTTGGCAGCTCTTAACAGCGAGGTCTTGAGAACCGATGACGGTGAAGTGAGGCGAGTATGGAGCAGCACCGGAATGAAAGGGTAGGGGAAACTGGAGATCCCCAAGAAAACCCGCTGACCAGTATCATCCGGTGCAATCCCCACTTGCGAAAATCCGGTAAATCCAGAAGAATAATGCTTGAAAAGGAGATGGTTAAAAAAACACTTTTGAGGCTAAAATATTTACACTAAAGCATCTGTTAATTGAATGACTACAAAAATGATTTAAAAACAAAATGTTTTATTGCCACAACTCCACAATTTCAAATAATTAGTTGTATAACTGTACATAATGTAAGGTATGTCCATAAATTAAGTATAGATTCTGTTGAAATAGGGCAAATAGGGGTGTTATATCTACGGCAAGTGCATTGCACGTGTAATTGTCGCTGGAGTTCACATAATATCAATAAAACCACTTAACACCTGTTCTGTTGTTACAGGTGACTAACCCTGCATGATGTTACAGCACACAAGAGAAAGTAACAATTATAGCGTGGCGGCTGGAAGGGTTGACATATAAGTAGCATACCATTCGGACGAGATGTCAAAGCAGATTCCATAAAGATGGATCCACTGAACAAAACAAATCAAAAGTTGGTGAACAAGTTTAAACGCAATGGAACAATGGCAACAGCGCCCGGACAGGGACGTCCAACTTCTGAGATCAGGATGTCCACAGAATGAAGTACAAAATCGGTGCAATGATTAGTACTGGAAGTGAACATTCCATGCATGACAGCGCATAAGGTGTTGTGATTCACTCTAAAGAAGAAGCCGTACCATCTGCAGGTTCTGCATCACGTACACAACAAGGGCTTGGCAGAGCATGTGGCCTTGTGCGTGGAACTGCAAGCAGGAAATGAACGCAAATCCTCACACGTCTTATTTAGTGACGAGGCAACTGCCACATTTGGGCAACCAGACTGCCAGTGGAGAATGTTGATGGCGATAACCACAGACAAGGCTTATAGCCCATTTTTCTTCGCTGAAAGGACCATCAATGGGGCTACCTACTTATACATGCTTACGAACCTTAGGTAATTATTAAGTTTAGGGGCTTTTCTGAAAAAAAAAAATAAAAAAACCCCAAAAAAGTGGTATATTTCCACTCTACTAATCACGTAGAACACGAATATACTAGAGGCGTAGCTTTAAAATAAGTACAAAATATTTTTAAAAAATTGAACCAATTGCGAAATGACTGTTCAGACAGTTTGTTTACTTTTCTGAACGAAACGTCCTAGACCAACAAAAGTTGCATTAATGGGATCTGCACAGCTTACCTTGTTCATATTCAAGAGAGCGTAATGTTAAAATAGGTAGAACATATTTTTAAAACTTGCGAAATATGTTTGTTTAAGTCTATTAACGTCAGAGGAATTATACCAACCCCCTACCGAGGTGAGTCAATTTAAATTCTTTTGGTGTGTTATNATTAACGTCAGAGGAATTATACCAACCCCCTACCGAGGTGAGTCAATTCAAATTCTTTTGGTGTGTTATACGGTTCCTTTAAATCCCTACAATCCTACATTCGTAGTTTAGTGTAAAACCCAAACATCCTAGGTTAGTGTAAATCCCTACTATCTCGGTTAGAGCAAAATTCAAAAATCCTAGGTTAGTGTAAAACCCAACAATCCTAGGTTAGTTTAAAACTGTAAAATAGTGATTCACCCATCGTGGGGTTAGGTTCTGTTAGGTGGGCACATATTACGAAATTAGTCGGACGTTAATGCCCCTAGTATAATAGTGTTCTGCATCATTAGTAGAGTGGAAATATACCATTTTCCGTGAATTATTTTTATAGAAAATTTGCACTTTATGTCCACACGATTCTGAATACAGATATTCCTGGCAGATAGATTGATTGGGCACGGAGGATCCCCGTAGTGGGTGGCATGTCCCCTGACCTCACACCCATGGACCTTTTTAATTTGGGGATTTATCAAGCTAAGTGTGTTCACCCGATGCATCACCACCCTGGTGGACCTCTGGGACCGCATTACGCAAGTTGCTGCCAACACCAGCAATGTTCCAGAATGTCTTATGCACTAGTGCAGACCGATAGGAGATTTGTCTGGATGTACCGTAAATTATAACAAAACCCCAAGACAAATAACACACAATAAATATTCATAACCTAAAAGTAAACCTCGCAACGATTCTATCAGCAAAAAATGAAACGAAAATTAGTTTTTTAAGAGCAATAAATTCTCACAAGAAACCACTATTAAATGATTAGTTTTATATACAACCNACCACCCTGGTGGACCTCTGGGACCGCATTACGCAAGTTGCTGCCAACACCAGCAATGTTCCAGAATGTCTTTTGCACTAGTGCAGACCGATAGGAGATTTGTCTGGATGTACCGTAAATTATAACAAAACCCCAAGACAAATAACACACAATAAATATTCATAACCTAAAAGTAAACCTCGCAACGATTCTATCAGCAAAAAATAAAACGAAAATTAGTTTTTTAAGAGCAATAAATTCTCACAAGAAACCACTATTAAATGATTAGTTTTATATACAACCATACTCACTATATATTCTCTGATAGAATTGTGGAATAATTGTTCTCTAAGGTCGGCAATGTCTTCCATCTTCACCTCTTTGTCAAATTTCTGTGACGATGTNAAACGAAAATTAGTTTTTTAAGAGCAATAAATTCTCACAAGAAACCACTATTAAATGATTAGTTTTATATACAACCATACTCACTATATATTCTCTGATAGAATTGTGGAATAATTGTTCTCTAAGGTCGGCAATGTCTTCCATCTTCACCTCTTTGTCAAATTTCTGTGACGATGTTTTATAATCACCGACATTTTTCACTAAAAATTTAAAAGTTAGAAATATTTAACATAACAGTTCATTATTCGAAAATTTGCACCAACATTACGCCAAAAAACACATTGACAACACATCACGTATGTCCGACCAACACCGCCTGAACTTTAACTGACAGACAGCGACAAGCGTCAAAAGCGTCAACCTCATCTATAAACAAAAACACAACTACGCCCCAAAGATGCACCATGATTGCAGGCATGAAGGTCCTAAGCTGACTACATAATGCTGTTACCTCAGCGCCTTTTGCGATACTTTTATAAACTACAACGCATTACTAAAAATTAATTTCAACCTCAGATTTTTATTTTACAAGTATGCCAATTTTCAGTGTATAAATTTAACTAATATAAATGGTATGAAAAGTAAAAAATTGCTTATGTGTATGCTCAATAGTTGTAAAGCAGGAAAGACCTGCTAGATTCAGATTCACTAATCTCCAGCTAAATTGTCTAAAATGAATCGCAATAGCGAAACATGATTGATGAGATCACACTCTAGAGTGCATGTATAATTCTGTATGAATTCACGCGAGCCAATGTAACCGCAGTAGAAAGCACTTTTGGAAGGTTAAGGGAAATATCAGCACATTATAATTCAACTTAAGTTACTACTATATACTGTATGTGATTATATACTAACAGAGACAAAATTAATGAATAAGTAGTGACTAAGTTTCTTGGCTTAAAAAAAGATAATTTACTAAACTAGAAATCTGACATTGTGTATATATTACCTATACTAAATTCAGCCTGTTTCGCTCTGCGAGGTTTTACAGAGGTCTTGAATGGGGTCTTATTATGGTAAAAATTTTAGGGGTAATTCCATTGACAGTACAAAAGTGTTTCACATGCGAAAGAGAGCTGTAAGAATCATCAGTGGCAAAAGAAAGTCAGACTCACGTAGACTTCTTTTCAAGAGCTCAGAGATTTTAACATTTGCAAGTGAATACATGTTTTCAGTACTCATATTCGTGTCCAGAAACAGTAATTTATTTCAGGAAAATTAGTCCTTTCATAACCTTGACACTAAATTAAAAACACTTACACATGGCTTCAGTTACCTTAAAACTATTGAAGGTTCGTAGAAATAACAACATGTTAAGCACATTAGAAAGAAACTGTAATCTGTTTTCTGTTTTTCGTGACTAGAACTCGTTATCATAACAAAACACAGGCAAGGGAACAACAACAAAACAAAGAGATATAAGCATAGACAAATGTACTTAAGACTATAANCATAACAAAACACAGGCAAGGGAACAACAACAAAACAAAGAGATATAAGCATAGACAAATGTACTTAAGACTATAAAACTGAGTGACAGTTTGTCTCAACACTTCCCCCCAAACACAACACTCCAAGTGACCCAAGGACCCTCACAAAAGATGGCCGAGGTAGACTCTTCGTGACGACGTCCGCCAGTTGCTCTCCAGAAGGGACATGCTCAAGAATGAACTCCCCATTCGCAAGTTTTTCTCTGACAAAGTGGAACCGCACGTCAATATGTTTCGTCCGTCTATGGAATTCAGGGTTCCTCATCAAACGTATAGCGCTTTGGTTATCCACAAATAAGGTTGGTGGCCGCCCGATGTCTGAAATCTCCCTAAACAGGCGAGCAATCCAAACAATCTCCTTAACTGCCTCACTCACAGCAATATACTCGGCCTCTGTTGTACTAAGAGCTGTAGTTCCTTGTTTTCGACTCAGCCAGGATATAGCAGTTCCAGCAAAAGTAATCACTACTCCAGATCTTGATCGACGAGACTCACAATCACCAGCAAAATCCGAGTCAGAGTAACACTTCAATCCTTCCACCACATTACTATTGTAAAGCAAACCATGGTTCTTGTTGGTGCCCGCAAGATATCTGCGTACTCGCTTCACTCCAATCCAATCAGACTCCTTCGGACAGTCAAGAAACTCAGACAAAATGCTTACAGCATATGTCAGGTCCGGGCGAGTTGTCATGGCCAGATACAGTAAGCTCCCAATAGCTTCACGATAGGGAGCTCTCCCTTCCAGGGGAGCATCAGGCTCAACAAGGGATCTTCTCTCACAGGGCGTAGAAACCGGATGAGACTCAGTCATATTGAAAATCGAAAGAATATTTTTTGATGTATGATTCCTGATGAACAAATAAACTCCCCTCCTTTCTCTTTTCAATCTGCAATCCCAAAAAGCTTTCAAGTCTGCCGGTAGTAATTTTAAATTCTTCTTTTAACGCAGATAAAAATTCATTAATGTCAGGTTCGTCACCCACCAAGAGTCCATCATCCACATATATGGCCACCATAAGTTTTCGACCATTTTTGCATTTCTTGATAAAAAGACAGGGATCAGCTTGGCTTTGATGCAATTGCTGAGCAGACATAAAATTCTCAAAACGTTTATTCCAGCAGCGAGGTGACTGTTTAAGTCCATATAGACTTCTATTCAGTTTGCAAACTCGACCGCTTCCATATTCAAAACCAATAGGCTGATGCATATAAACTTCTTCCTGCAATATTCCATAAAGGAATGCTGTTTCGACGTCAAACTGTCCAAGTTCACACCTTTCAGCAGTGGCAACACTTAGCAGTGCTCTCACGGTGTCATAACGTGCCACAGGGCTAAAAGTTTGGCTGAAGTCAACCCCAGCTTCCTGGGTATATCCTCGAGCCACGAGGCGAGCCTTGTATCGGTCAACTTCACCATTGGGTTTTCTTTTGATCTTCAGCACCCAACGATTAGACACAACCTTTTTATCCTTTGGTAACTCTACCAAACTCCACGTGTTATTTTCGGCCAATGAACCCGACTCCCTTTCCATGGCTTGTCTCCATAAATGCTTTTCTTTAGACTTAAGAGCATCAGAAAAATTAATTTCTTTATCGGCTATCAAAACATAATTATCTGTCAAAAATGGTGGGGCCTGTTTCACCCGAGAGCTCCTTCGAGGACTGTCTGTAGCCTCTCCTGTAATTTCCACCTGGGCAAGATCATTATCTTCAAGTGGAGACAGTGAAATAACAGGTCTTGCTGTTCCAACGTCAGATGATGGTTCATCACCTTGACTCCCTGAAACATCATCTAGCACATCACATTTCACAAATTTTACTAGTGGGGATTCTTTTTCAAAGATTACATCTCTTGACAAAATTATGGAGCCATCAGTAAAATTCCACAAGCGATAACCATTATGATCACCTGTATATCCCACAAAAAGACACTGTGTGCTTTTCTTGTCTAACTTTTGTCGCTTGTTTTTGACTATATGCGCATAGCATTTGCTTCCAAAAATTTTAAAGTAATCCATCCTAGGAGGTTTACTTTCTGTCCACAGTTCTATAGGCGACTGTGTGCCCTGACCAGTGGGTCCTGTTCTGTTCAACACAAAAACCGCTGTATTAACTGCTTCAGCCCACAGCTTTAAGGGCAAATTCTTGGCGTGAATCATGGATCTAGCAGCCTCAACAAGGGTACGATTTTCACGCTCCGAGGCGCCATTCTGCTGAGGTGTGTACGGAATAGTTTGACGAACACCAATCCCATTGTCTTGAAATAGCTTCTTCATTTCGGCATTAATATATTCGCCTCCACCATCACAGAATAATTCCTTTATCGTGTGTCCAGCTGCTTTGGCTTCATTAATAAATGTGGAAAAGCATCCACTTACTTCTGATTTACGTTTTAAGAAGAAAACTCTCCTAAATTTAGAATAATCATCTTTAAAACAAAGAAGGTATCGAGAGCCAGCTAATGATTCTTCTTGAAAGGGTCCGCAAATGTCACTATGTATCCATTTCCCGCACTCAGAAGGTCGATCTGTCCGCTCGTGAAAGGGGTCACGATGCTGTTTGCCATAGATACATCCCTCACACAATTCCTCATTCACCTTCACATCTATTCCCATCTGTTTCAAAACACTTCTCACGTGTCTCTTATTCTGATGGCAAAGTCTCTCATGCCAAAGTTGAAGTGTTTCCCCAGACGATGCCAAAAGGACAGCTGCAGCCCTCTTAAGTACATGGATTTTCATGTCTAAAGCATAAAGCCCTTCAGATGTTCTTCGGCCAATCAAGAAGGTTTTCCGTTCTTTATTAAACTTACAGCCACTTTTATCAGCATGGAATTGGAATCCTTTATCTAAGGCACGACTGACAGAAAATAGGTGATGACTGACATCAGGGACATACCAAACGTCCTTTAAATGATTTAGCTCCCATCTGCCATTAATCTTCATATCAACAACAATATAACCTTGTCCATAAGTCATGATGATATCTTGGTTTCCAACTTGAATATATTTAGGAACATGAAAACTTTCAAATGTCTCAAAATTCTCCTTAGAACTGACCATGTGTTCAGTGGCGCCTGTATCCACAACCCAAACATTTTTATTTAAAAATTGTTTCTTATTGCTACAGATTAATGCTTGTCCTTTAGATAAGCCAGAATCTTCATTTTCCTGAGATCGCTTTTGGGTAGGACAATTTCTAGCAATATGGTTGTCACCATTACATTTAAAGCACTTGAAACTCTTTCTTTTAGGTTCACTAACTTTAGAGACAGCTGCTTGCTTACTCTTATTTTTAACATGGCTTTTGGCAAGAAGAGCAGTTTCATCACTACAATCAGTTTTATTTGGTAACCTCATTTCAATTAGTCTAAGACGCTCAGTCAGACTATTCAAGGTTCTGCTCTCAATGGGAACACTCTCCCATACACTTTTAAATTCAAAGTAAGGAGGAGGCAAGGTAGACATGATTCGACCCATCAAAATCAACTCTGGAAGTTCAGATTTCGCAAGATTTTTCAACTCAACATTTAATTCATTAAAATCTCGCTGAAGGCGTGCAATGCGGGTCACAATACTTTCGCATACTCCTTCATTTGAAAAGAAACATTCCAATAGTCTGTCTACCCTCTGACTAGAGCTCTGTTCGTAAGTTGAAACTAATTTGTCCCAAATCTCCTTTGAAGTGGAACACGAAGAGGTTATTTCTTCATTTGTGGCATTTAAACTACTGATCAGAATCAGTTGAGACAGTGAGTCTTTGGTCTCAAAGCTGTCCTTATTTCTATCATCATCAAGCTTCAACTCACCTGACACAACATCCAACACCTTATGGTGTCTCAGTAATAAATTAATCTGCCTCTTCCACCTGGTCCAGTTGTTTTGTCCTTCCAGTTTCTCCACCTGTGCCTTGAAGTGGTATGTTGCACTCATGGTGAAATCTAACACAATCAGGCTAATTTCTACAACACGCACAGTCCACGTATTCTGTGCCCATAACCTATTGAAGGGTCGTAGAAATAACAACACGTTAAGCACATTAGAAAGAAACTGTAATCATAAAAGACAAAAAGCACACTAGAACTCGTTATCATAACAAAACACAGGCAAGGGAACAACAACGAAACAAAGAGATATAAGCATAGATAAATGTACTTAAGACTATAAAACTGAGTGACAGTTTGTCTCAACAAAAACTAGTTCAGAAAGGACCGTCCTACCTTAGCACCCAATTTTTCAATAAATTACCACAAAACGTTCTAGAAATTTGCTTCTCTAACGAAAACTCTTTAAAGAAAACCACTGAAAGAATTTTTTATTGAATATGCATTTTATAGCGTAGATGAATATCTAAAGTACAAAAATTAATAAATTACTGTCTAACATTTCATTGTACACATTTCTTGTTCCGATTGTTCTCGAACCCTTTTTCTTCAATTTCAGTAAACCGACGATGCGGTATAGCATGTTGGAAGAAGATTAGTAAAATCATGAAAAAAATATGTGACATGTGTGTGTGCAATCTGGCATGTGTGTGTGTGTCTATCCACTGTATAAATTTTGTATAATGAAATTTGACTAATTCGACTTGTCCAATATCTTTGAAAAGCTATGTATTGAAAATAGATCTAACTGGCGCAATAAAACAAACAAAAATTGTAGCCTAAAATAGTTTTTGTACAATTGAAAAACATTGGCATTTACCTTTACTTCTCTTTTTCCTTTTAAGATATAAATCATGCACTAAGTAATACAAATGTAAAGGTACAGTACACAGCATTTAAAATAGGTTATGACGTGACCAAGCTTGGCTACGACGATAAAGCCAACTTGATCTGCAGTGTTTCCAGAGTTGTGAAGTAATATGTGTGTGCCCGGCGCCACAGCTCTGCGGTGAGCTGATGAGATGTAGGGTCGTTCGGCCGACAGCCTAGGGACTCTGGTAAACACTCCGTCATACACACGTTGCCGAGGTTGTGGGCCACCTCGCACGCCTTACTTGATTATCAATAAAAACAGTGGTGCTGGTTGTTAAGGTATTTATTACCCCGTTATGTACACTCAACTATACAGAAGACACGTGGCCTGAATGGCCCGGAACTACAAGCGACCACGTGGTCTTATCATGTGAAGCTCGAAATGCACTTTTGATTCCCGATAAATAATAACGTCGCTCTCCCCTCGGCGCTATGCAAGTTAAGTAAGGAAAGAGATGATGATAATTATTTATAACGTTATGGATGCAACTGGATACTGTTCGACAGATGATGTCCTTGCTAGGGCTTCTGCGGAGTGGGGAGAGCGTACGTCCGAGCTCGTCCAAGTCCTGGCGAATACTGGCCGGAAATGTGCGCCGGCTTCCGCTACCTAGGCGCAGCTGACGCCATGCGGTGAAACGGTGAAACACAATATACACTGAAAGATGATTATGGGATGGAAAATGATATGAACTAAATTAACACAAGAAAACATAATTACCCTTACACAAATACATAATAAAAATGATAATACTTATTCTAAATGTTTTCATTGCACCAGCCACAGCATTGCCAAATGTACAATGTCACATGTCTCTGGCTATGGCTGGGCAGATTGTCTCCGATGACAAAACACATTATTAATTAACTATACACTGACGCTATTAACAAATACACTGACGAAATAAACTGAATGAATAATGAACACTAATGCACTCGTGCCCACAAGCCTGTCAGTGTGGTGCGTCTGGTGTGGACATACTGCGGCAGTCAGTGGGCAAAGGACCCGTGAATGTGCGGTTCATGTCAGTTATCAATATTTTAGAAAATGTGAATCTTGAAATGTAATTCGTTATATATGGCTAAGAAATTGACATAGTCGAGGTGACCCAGGGCTGGTGGAGTGTAGAATTCCACCACCCGGTGGTTCTGGCAGGGAAAACTCTGGTTAAAAATGCCTGGCGCCATAACTCAGCGGAGAGTAAATGATGTGGGTCGTTCGGTCGATGGCCCAGGGGGCCCTGGATGCCTCCATCAAGTTGAAGATGAAGTTGTCACGCACTTACACACGTTGACCTCGTGGCGAGATTGTAGGCTGTGGGCCTCCTCGCACACCTGCAAAGTATATTAGAAAAATGTGGGTGGTGATACAAGGGCTGTAGCATCCTATGTGTCCCGGAAGACCATGAATAAATGATCACTAAATTTGGTCAAGCTGTTTACTTATGTACTTTCTTACATGTTCAGGAAGTAGACATGTGAATACTTAAAAACGGACCCAGTACTTATGGCCCGCCGGTGACCTTTGCATAAATATAATGTAAGTCAGCATGGTATTATGAAAATATATGGTAGCATTAAACTCTCAGGTGAGAGTGCTAGCGGTACTCCCCTTGGTACAGAAAATAAATCAAAAGGTTCCGGTGAATTACATTGCTTTTGTATTGAAATGAGTTCAGCCTAAAGGATGGCACTGATAGGGGTTCACGGAGCAGATGACCAACGTTGCCGGTCGGGCTCGTGTGTTGAGGCGAACTGGGCTAATGGCGTTGGCTTCTGTGACAGGTTGCGTGAGCCGACGTCGAACACCAAGGGCTAAAATATAGCATAAACACTGTATGACATTATTACTCTGGTGATAAATTATACAAATTAAAGTGAACTCATTGGTGACACCCCCGTTGATTAACAAATGTCTGTTAAGCTTGATATTATGATTTTGATGGGGAGTGTCGCCACACTAAATTACATGTTACCATGATGGAGGCCTTTAAAGGCAATATTCCGTTATAAAAACACAATTACCCTCTTATAATTATACATTGGATACACTTTTATGCTTTATTGAGAAAAGTTTCTGTATTCCATTTCCCTTGAAGTATTTGCATTTCTCTTTGACGTGCGTTCGGTACGTCCCTTGTCGAAGGGAGACGGTTGGGCGCGCGGTGTCCCTCGAGCTGTGAAAGTTCCAGGCGCCAGCTCAGTGTTGAGCAATGAGATCGGGTCGTGGTTACTCACCCTAGGGAGAATCGAGGTCCATACCGTCAGATAATAGGAAAATGCGAGCTGTATGGCCGCTGCGCATGCCTGGATTAATGAACGCACTATTGGTTATATGAAAGATGATTATTCTATTTAACACTTTAACCGAAACAGACACATGGTCACCGCGTGGTCGTACAAGGTAACACACTAATGGCTTACGATTAATTAAGGCACATGATGCTGCTCTCCCCTCGGTGCGATGTAACATAAAATGCAAGTTATTTCGTGGATGATATGATGATGCGATTACTGAGTGAGCCTCAGAGGCTGGTACCGAGGTTCTTGTGAAACGAGAGGCTTACCACATCCGCCCACGTTGAAGTGATGAAGCCTACTAGACTGAGAACTGCGCCGGCTCCCGCTATCTAAGCGCAGCCGACGCCAAGCGGTGGAAAGATGAAACATAAAAGCTACTTAAAAATGCTAATGAGATGTAAGAAACTGATATACCTTAAGTTAACATAATCAAACCCAATTACCGTTTACAACTTATATAATAAAACACAATTTCCATTGCACAAATACACAATAAATCATGGTAATATTAATATTAAATATTAGTATCGCAGCAGCCACTGTGTTGCCAACTTAATAATGTCACATGTCCCTGGCTGGGTATGTGATGACTGTCTTTAAAACACGATAAATATGATATAAAAAATACTGATTAGATGCACTGAACCAATAAATAACAATAATGATTAAATTATTAAGCTCTGAATAATTAATGACACTGATGCAATTTACACACATGGACAAATACACTTGATAATTATGACACTGAATAAATACATATAACCCTAAATAACTATACTGATGCACTACGATCAATTATGTGGCACTGATGTAATTATATTGGTGAACTGTGATTAATTACATAACACTGAATAAACGATATTGACGAATGCTGATTGATTACATAACACTGAATACACTATCACTCTTGCCCACATGCCCGCTGGTGTGGTGCATCTGGAGAGGAGGACACTACGGCGGCAGCCATAGTGGGCACAAATGTACCAGTGAACGCCTGGATCACGCCAACTTTCTACAGTGTTTCCAGGGGGCCATCTCCTGAAGGGATGGACGAGTCCACCTGGGCAAAGGAGTGTGGGTTGCCATGGTCGATGGCCCTTAATGCAATAAATCACACCCCTGACTGTAGATTTGAATTAATTGAAGATATGAGATATGTTCTAAAAAAAATGTCACCCACTATTGGTTGCACTTTGGGGCACTTAGTACTTTAGTTTTGGTCTACAGGCCTGTAGACGTCACTTGGTAGTCTGTTCCGTTGTATGTCGCGGCGTGAACTGCTACGAGGTAATTACTAATGGCCTGTGCACCCATTGGCTGTGGCTTCTGGTTAAACACCGTTTCGGATCGCCTACTAATTTATTACAAGAGTCACCTCTTATAATAGATAAAGTAGGACCATCTCTTGTGTCACATAGTACATGTAGACAAGAAAGTGCAAGTTCTGTTCCTGTCAACCTGCACTTCGCACTCTTGGCCTGATGATGTAGGTGCAGCTGGTGCTGTTGTTGTGACTGAGTTGGTCAGAGTGGGCACTAGGAACTCGTGGACGCGTGGTTCACGTCAAAAAATATATTTTAATAGGTATACCTGTTTCTACGGCCCGTTCCACAGTGCACAGATACGTAAGAAAACGCGGAAACGAAAGTGAAACAATCTGATGACTTGGCATGAATTTGAACCATTCTACAACACGAAGATACACACAGCCTTGCAACTTCCAAAATTAAAAATTCTCAACTGTTGCAAATTACTGATATAGGTTTCATAATATACAGATCTCAGTTTGTATAATTTTACAGTGTTTAAAAATGTGTCAGTACTACTGTCGAACCATATGCACTTATTTATTTATTGAAACAAAAATGATAAACGCCACGGAAAATCTAATTACATGTTGCCATTTATATCACAATGGCCACGATCATGAAAATCAACAAAGCAAATAGTCAATTCCTATTGGCTACACGGATTTACGGATACGGAAGAATTGGGAGATGCCNGAAACAAAAATGATAAACGCCACGGAAAATCTAATTACATGTTGCCATTTATATCACAATGGCCACGAACATGAAAATCAACAAAGCAAATAGTCAATTCCTATTGGCTACACGGATTTACAGATACGGAAGAATTGGGAGATGCCCAGCTTTCTTATGTGTATCCTTGCGTTATCCTCATCCTCATGTGTGTCTTTGTAGATTGAAAAGAAGTACGTTACGCATCCGCTTCCGTGGCCGCATATCTGTGCGCGTGTCATTGTAGAACTCGCCTAAAAGGCAACCCTCCATAACTTATGACGTTCTGTTTTCATCAGAGCCAGTAAATAAAATAGTAAGAAAATAACCAAACAGAAGAATCCAAACTGATTGTTTAGTTATAATTACTGCCAAAGGACCTCATGAAGAGTCTCACTGAATCAATAAGTTTAATAATGTCTATTTTGTGATACCTCCTTTTGTCACCTTGAACCAAAACATATTGCGTGCACGACCACAAATGATTCGTCGAAGCAAAACATACTCCTCAGTTGGTGCATATCATACATGAAACAATACTCGGCCAGCCAGCAGGGAACGATGTCTATGGAATAAAATGATATAACATGAAAGGGGTGAAGTGGGATGTACATTGATCCTCCATAAAAGTAGCCAAAATGATGGTAAAGGGGGATACAAGTTTAATTCGTTCTGCAAAGTTATGTTGAAATACCATATACAATCTCTAGTAAATTGTTATAACTTATTTATAATACTTATGTGCATCTTTACTCCTGGGTTATCAGCTTTTATGTATTTTATGTAGCATGTAATTTAGGTTTTGAATGCACCAAAATGAAATTTACAAGCTAGGTAAAAATGTTTTAAGAAGGGAGCCTGAAGCTTGCCCCAACTCAAGTAGGAAACATTGATTCCCCACTGATGGAGGACGAAGATGGTAAACAGCACCTAAACCAATCGATTGGTGTGGGATGGGTCTTGAGATGGAAGTATTTCCGAGCTACCAGGATTCCGTAATTGGGTAATAGGAAATTGAAGATGTTTAGTTTCATTTGCCTAGACTGCCAGTGTTTGTGCAGCGTGAGTGATTTGCTGGGTCGTCAGCCAAGGACCATTCATGGCCTTCCTGACGTGTCGACTTGTCAAGAAAGTAGGGTTACATGTGCATAAAGTGCTCTTGGAAGGGCATTGCGATACAGAGCGTAACAATACTGGATGCCACAGTACAGAGTGTCGTGACATGATGAGTTTCATTTGGAACAGCAAGATGGTGTGGGTAGCAAGGAGCGGTGAACCCACTGTTGGGCAGGCCATTGTTGCATCCTTCGAGGGTGTCGAGATTTTAGGTATTGCAGGAGCAATGAGACGCTGTATGTTGCTGTCACCTGTTGACTCGGGTGGCAAGGCACCAGTCAATGTACCAATCCAGAAAACGTGTTGTGTCATCACATGGTAGATTCTAGTCAGGGTCATATTGTACTGTGACACCTGGAGTGGCATCCATACAGTACAGGTTGTCGTGGAGAATGGGGAACATATACAACACTAAATAGCAAGACACTCCAAAGATAAACTACTGGATTGTCACATCACTGGGAGCAAACATAGCACAAAAGGTTTTCATTGCTGCAGATTGATAGAATCCCAGTGCGAAAACAAGTTGGCTGGGCAGTAGGTAGATAGGTGAGAGAGTGGTAGTGGGAAGCCAACATGGGTAGTAGCACACATGTAGTAGTACACATGGGTGTACTATTACCTTCTGAAATGAACACTCCTGCTACCTCCAGCACACTCTTGTTGCTTCGGGACTGGTGGCACGATCCCTTGGTACACACCCAAACAAAAACTTCATTGGGGAAGAAGGGTGATGCCGCCTTAAAGAGGCATAGATGGAGTCTTGGCAGTAGCGATATTCACATGCATGCAAAGTGCAAACATTGAGTCAAGCAGATGGTCAGCCCAAGCAGCACATTTCTCTCACTTGTGCATGTGTAATAGGGGCTTGAATTCTTGATTGCTTCATTCTGTTGTATTTGTGCATGGATGATAAAATGCATTTGTTTGGTGCATAAACTCCTTTTTGTGGTGTAGTGTAGTCATTTTTTGCCAATGGATTATGTCCCTTTGTTGGACATTATGTTAGGGGTAAACTAGCATTTGAACATACATACATTTTGTGTGAGGATCAAACCAAAATGTACCGAAAAGGATGTGAGCTGAGATAATATTTTGGAGCTTACATTACCCGATTAGGCATAAAATATCGTCTGATTCCCGATGACAACAAAGACTCGACTCGCCCAGTACAGGTCATTGACTGCCTGGACATATGTTACCACTTATGTAGTTTTAGGTTGTGTGGCAATAGGGGGTCATAAGGGATCTCCCATACCTCAAAGTTGACACGAGTCCACTTGACTGGCGACAAAGATGCATCCCCCGCAGCTCGTTTGCTGGACAGCTGACATCAGCGAGAGAGGTATGTCGAAGCCTGTCTGATGCGCTGAGGCGGGTGGCAGATATGCATTGACACTGCTTTGGAGTTGGCATGGCGCAGGGTGTCGGGACACGCGGTGGCAGCTGCTACGTGTGCCGCCCACTCTTCTGGTGGGACGCCGAAAACCGCGGTGGATGCAGAGTTGGAGGTGGTATCTCGAGCAAGGTCGTATGTGTTAGTGGCGGCGTCTCGGCGCAAGGCATCAGCAAGTCAGTGTGCCCTCACCCACCAACAGATCGACTGGCTCAGCCAGATCTGTCCTGCCAGGCGTCACAGCGATGCTTGAAACATGAGTCTAGATGACATGTGGGAGCAGTCAGTGTCTTTATGACATCATACCCCTGTAGAAGTGGCATCTGAGGACTGGTATTCTGCTGCACAATCACTGTGTTCGATCAGTGCTCTCTTGCAAGACACCAAACACACCAGTACGAGTTCATGGTTGCTTCACAAGTTGCGCACTCCTTTGTTGACAATTTGTCTCTCAGCCAAGTCAGTGGGCAGCCTGTACAGAGCGCGGTGACTGTACTGTGGCTGACACACTCGCGCACATCACACCAGCTCGGCGGTATGTAGACAAGAGGCGGAACGAAGGCTGTCGGCGAAGTACAGCTTGTCGACGGAGTATAGCCAGATGACTGCACGAAAAGAGATGGTGGTGATAAAAAAATGTGCCATAAAAAAGGGCAGTGAGGCAACAGGTGCCCTGAAAATAGAAAGTGGTGTGGAGGCAGGAGCCCCGAAAAAAAAAAAAGTAGGTTTGTAGCTAAAAGTTTGTATTGCTGCAGGTGAGTAACGACCTTGTCTCTCATTAAGTGCGAAAAGCCTGGTACAATTAAGTTTACCACAGTGTTTGCACTGCACAGTCATGAAGTTGAACACGGATCCCATTTTCACTGTGTTGATATACATGATGAGTATAAAAGAATACCCCAAATTTGAAGGTCTATAATATCAACACCAAACCACATACAACTTTGATTGACCAATAAAATGAACTGTGGAACCATGAAGTTTGTTTACCATATATTCATAAATGTTCAATGTGACCACCATGAGAGGCCCGAACGACATCGACGCGATAATCAAACTCGTTCCACGCTTTTGTCAGCATGTCCAGTGTTACGGTTTGGATGGTGTTCGTAACTCTCGGTTTGATGAGGTGAGGGGGTAGTGACCTCACATTCGACATGTCAATGTAAAAGGGACGGTCTGATGTTTCCTTTATGGTGCGTCACCCCATTGGCACCTAGCAGTTCGCGGATACCTGAACGAGACGTTGCCGCAACGCTGGATTGGTCGAGGGGCAGCTGGTGACCACGCTCTTCATCACTGGCCCCCAAAAAGCCCGGATCCTACCCCGTGACATTTTTTGAATGGGGGTAAATAAAGGATCAGGTGTTTCGCCCACCATTGCCGGCTAACATTGACGACCTCAAAACGAGAATTACGGATGTCATCCAAACCATAACACCAGACATGCTTACAAGAGTGTGGAATAAGTTTGATTATCACGTAAATGTCGTTCGGGCAGCTCGTGGTGGTCACATTGAACATTTATGAATGTATGGTTAACAAACTGCACTTTTCCACGGTTCATTTGACTCAACCAAGGTTGTAGGTTGTTTGGTTTTGATATTATAGATCTTCAAAGTTGGGGTGTTCTTTTATACTCATCCTGTACAGCGGTTGATACTGCTGTGGTACTATGACACGATGTGGTAGTCAACCATTGGCTGGGGCTAACGAACCCCGTGGTGCGTGGCAGTCTTCCCTGTGTCCAGGTGGGAGGTATAAACTGGTCCGAGCGGTTTGAGGGGTGCGTGCATGCATACAAGCTGCTAACTCCCGATCGATAATCCACCATGGTTGGAGGAGCGGTGAAGGGGTGGTTTCACTGCATACTTTATTTTTTCCCACTGTGTTTCATGATGGAAGGGGGTGGTGTACATCATCACACACCCATGCTGCCAGCTCCCTGTCTCTCTCGGAGGGGCGAGAGAGTGTGTGGTTAGTGTCACACAAAATGGCGACAGTTGGCCCAATTAATTGTCTCCTCATAGTGAAGCATGGCAAAGGCATGGTTGGCTGATGGTCACCATGTTACTGGTGAATTTCCCATGCTCGAGTTGAGTTTTATTGAGCTGACACTAGCACTGCTCTCTTCCGGTGTGGAATTTGGAAATTTGCGTGTAGGAAAATTGCCAGGAATTTCTAAATGGTGGCCAAAAACACAGGATTTACACGGAAAACTTGACACCAATAAAATTGCATTTGCAATATTAAGTATAGGCTCATATTCTGGTCTGACATAACATAGGTTTTGCATGGCATAGGAAATTAGAAAGGTGGTTTTTAGCCACACAGATGTGTAAGCCACATGCGGCAGGAATTAGCATAGGTATAATTATAATTTTAGCCACATGCTTAAGCAAACCATATTACATCAGGAAAATGGCATAGGAAAATGTTACATAATTGAAATCTTTTAATAGAAAGTGGCCACATGGAAGGGCACCATATGACGGAATGTTTGTGGTGACAGGAGTGGGCAGAAGGAAGGTTAAACGTACAGTACCAGGATTTCAGAAGTGGTCGGAGAATATTTAAAAGGGGACCAGAGCATGAGACTCATCAAGGGTGTGGGCTGTCCGCCAATACGGCTCCTCTGAGATCACCCTGCAATGAGGTGGTGCTGTAATGATGAAATATTCCTGTTACGTATACCTGAACGGCAGTGTTGGCTCTTTCATATGCCACTAAATACCGAGTGAGATTGATGAAATGTCATCTCACATGCCAGTCAAAAAACAATAAGTTAAGATTCCACTTTGCAGCTGTAGTGGCATCATGGGTAGAAGAGCCAAAAATAGCCACACGGCTGATGGGTTGTTGTGGGTAAAAGGTGTCGGAAATTTGCGGTGACAGATTTTTGGAAGGTTTGTTTGGGTTCATCATGATCATAAGGGTGCCAGATCGGTCGAGCAGATACTCTTCTCTAAGGTCGGGGTGTTCGCCTTTGTGGTTACTCCTGGACTCACCCCAAGCTGACGATGAGGTCATATTATTGGAAAGATATACCTGTCTGCTTGCCTAATGAGAATGTAAGTCTCCTCATATGTAGCTAATTTACACGTGAGACTGATAAGTGGCAGTCTCACATGCCAAAACACCATAAAGCCATGATCAAGAGTGCAGTGCACCAGTGGGTAGAAGACCCAAAATTAAGTAGCCATGAACTGACAGGCAATGAAATAAAACACCATTTACCAAACACAGTCTTTTTTTTTTTTACTCACTGCAAGAATTCCATCCTGGGAGTCACGTACATTGTTCCAACAATGTTCCAACTTTTGGCTATCAGATTTATAGGCAGAAAATCTACACAGACGTTATAGCAGTCAGGAGGTCTGTGGCTGCTGCTAGCCGGTGATGGCCGCCGATTAATGTGGTGAAGGGCGCCATCCAGCTGGCAATTATACTGCCCCGTTGAAACAGGGCAGGATACTTGTTGTTCTCAGGGCCATGCAACATCTGGCAGTGTGGCGATTTAAGCCTAACTCCGGAGGCGTTTAACGTGGCATAATGTAGATAGAAATACGTAACTTACAATGTGTGGGGCTAGCTAGCTATACCAAGTCTCGGCGATGCCTGACTAAAACCATAATTCCTGAGCCACTGAATTACATTGAGAAATATTACACGACACTGTCGTCTTTCCTCCTCTGGTCATCGGAGTCGTAACCTGACACGCGGACGGCAAACGGAAGACGGCCGACCGGCAGGCGCATGCGCCCGTAAGTCGCTGGCACTCGGCGTGGGCTCGAGGCCATGGCGACACTCGGCGAGGAGCGCGAAGACAGCAGATTTGAAATTACGTGAAGGCAACTGCAAGTGCAGTGCGTGCGTGGTTTACTCCACTATTAAAAGCAGTGTTCGTCTATCGGTAGTGTTTCCCTGGTGCGGGTATGATCTTTCTGTTTACACAGTGGCTGGTTAAGCTGTGCACGAGTGGGGTATTCTCCGGATGCTTCGGCAGCTGGGCACGAGTATGTGCCTGTGTTATTTTTACAGCGGATAGCTAATGAGCAGATGTTTTAATAAGAGGTGCTTAGCAGGTTTCTGGACACATCTCACGAGTGGTCGTGATGGTAATAGTGCAGGGCTAGGGCAGGCTGATTGAACTATATGAAGTTGAACAGTACCAACTGCAAAGCCACCCGGCTGAATTTCCTATGATTTTCTATTCAGTTTAATTTGCATTGTAATTTTCTATAAGAGGGCAGTGCTGTGTTGTGTGTGTGTTACAGGGAATTACAGTTGAGTCTGTCACTTAGCATGTGTTTAAATTACTAATTAATCTTTAACGTAATTTTTCTCCGGCCACTCAAATAGCAGGTTGGTTTTATCTTAGTAATTTTATTATGTTTTTCTCAGTGCTTGTATTATTCACTATTTTCCTGCCAGTATTATGCATGTAAATTAAGTTATTTGGTTTTATGCTTTTACAGTCAAGTTCCGCTGCAGCCCTCGTTTCCGGTCAAGGCGACGCAAACGACCGCCCTGTTGCCTCGGCCAGCTACTCTTGGGCCGCACGAGGGGCTGGATGGGCGACCAGCACTTTTGCATCTTGGCAATTGCTGCAGTGTTCAATTTTTTCCGAAACCGTTTCTGTTTCCAATCTCCCATGATCCATTCTCTCTCTCTCTTTTTCGCCCTTGCAACTAGCTTTGGAATGGTAGAGTTTTAATTTTAAATTTCCGATCTGCGGCTGTTCTCCGAACAAACGGGCACAGGTAGTGACTACGCGGTCGTGTACATTGAGTTTGTTTTATTCTTGAATTTTACAACGCGCTCCAGTTCATGTCTGCTTTAAGTAATTTAATTTTGTGTTATTTTTTTCTTTATTTATTTTAGCAAGTGTTTGTTCTGGGCTACGCCCGCATCTGTAACGTGTTCACCAGTAGTTCATATCAATAAACGTCCATCGCTATTCTACATGTTGTGTTATATTTTTCTGTGTAATTCAGTGCTTCAGTAATTATGGTTTTAGTCAGGCATCGCCGAGACTTGGTATAGCTAGCTAGCCCCACACGTAAGTGACATATTTCTCACTATGTAATGCCACGTTAACCACCTTCGGGGGCCTACAATCGCCACACTGCTGGACATTGCACAGTCCTGAGAACGACAAGTTTCCAGCCCTGTCCCAGCCTGGGCTATTATAATTGCTGGCTAGTTGGTGCCTATCGCCATCTAGCCAAGGCCTGAGACCCCCCCAAAGGCGATATTACGGCTGTGCTATGGCACACTGATGTGGTTGATAGTCGTTTGAAAGAGCATAGACGGGTCAATTCAGCTCCTAAATAATTGCGTGTTCCGCTAACATAGTGCAGCATAGCGAGTCTGCCACAGAGAATGCATCGCTTCTCTCGTAAAGTAGGCACTGTACAACATCGCGGAACACCTGTGATACTGCGAGGTCTAGTTAATGTAATTTTACTTAGGGAGTGCAGTCTGTGGGCAGCGAGTTGAAGTTGTATAATGTCTGGCTCTCTTTCTGCTCGAGATGGATACGGTGTGCTGCTGGCTCCATTACAGTGTTCTGCAGTGAGCCAGGGATTGCCTAGGGTGGCATTCTTATGCAGATCACCTGACACAAGGGCTGTGGTCGTGGTCTCTACGCCTCTTTACGTTGATACCTGCCCAATGCTATGGTTTATAAGTAGGTATTGAATCTGCTCTCTACGTAAGGCACCAGCAATTGAGGCTAGCCCTCAGTGTTAGGGCGTAGGAATACGNTCTCGGGACTGCTTCGTCTCTCGGTAGGTAGACTGGAACGTCTAGGCTGCGACACTTCCTCCCATTCGGCGTCGGAGTCTCGACGCCTTCTTGAACTCCCGGCTCTCTCCGCACTGCTCGCTCGACGACGTCTGACTGACTGATCGATCCTCGCACTGGCTTCGTCCGGCTCCGACCCGGACGCCTCGCTTCAGGTCCCCCGACTGACTGNTGATCGATCCTCGCACTGGCTTCGTCCGACTCCGACCCGGACGCCTCGCTTCAGGTTCCCCGACTGACTGATTGCTCGATCCTCCTCCTAGTGGTTTTGTAGGCTCGATCGCCATATTCAACTTGCATCATCTCTGCACGTGTCCGGGGTGGCCCCCGCGTCCCCCTGAGTCGTAAACACGTGGGCGGCGTTGTCCCTCGGTTCTGGTCTAGAAGATTTATTGTTCCGTTCTGCACGTGTGGGAACTCTTGGGCAGCCTCTTTGGTTCGGAGGACGTGTTGTTATTATGCCTCCGGATATCGTGTCGTTATTATTCCAGCATGCCCGCCAAAAGCTCTCAATGTTTATGGCAGTAGCTAGCCTGGGACAGGCGCTGCCGCTGGTGTGGGCTCCGCATCCCCGGCAGCTGCGAGATGCAGCTGCATCCGCCTTCCTCCGGACGTGGTCGTTCCGCCGGGCCGTCCTGGCGCCATTCTCCCATCACGTTCGCCAAACCCTTAATCCTTATTGCGGTCGTCCGCCTGCGAGCTTCGCCAGAGCGTGTGTTCTGACGAATAAAATATAGGGACGCAGAATGCGTCAACGTGGACAGTAATAAACGTTTCGCCCACTGTTTGTCCTGTGTGCTACTGCATAACGAACTGTACTCCCTACAGGGACCACTGTATGTTGCAGACATCTACGAAATCCACTAGTGAGAAGTAATGCGAGGCTGCTATGTCCACAAGAAAATGATACTGCTGACTGTTTAGTTACTGGAATTGTGAGCATCTGATTTTGACCATTAGTGAAATGATGAATGAGAACTTGCTGTGGTATCTGTCTTTGTTCACTAGTAGTTACCTGGGTCGGTGAGCACCCAGCTCTCCTACCCCGACAGGCAGTTTCACCTTCGGTGATGCACCACTGCTCGGCGCCTCTTTGCCCTAAGTACTGCACTTCGGGGCACTACTTGCGCCAGTGAAACTGCTGTCCTTCGCAGTTTCTGTACGTATAGGGACGAAGTCCTCGCTCAGACTGCCCTCTCCTGCTGCAACCAGAAGGCTCAGGATCCTTTCAAGTTGGCGAGGTCGAGGACCTGCTCGTGCCACGGCTGGTTAGTGGTTACACAGTTTCGTTGACGTTNCTCGCTGCTGCATTCGTGGCTGTGCACGAAGGCTCAGGATCCTTTCAAGTTGGCGAGGTCGAGGACCTGCTCGTGCCACGGCTGGTTAGTGGTTACACAGTTTCGTTGACGTTCGTTCCCAATAAGACATTCAGTGTGAAATAATTATTTACCATTAACCCACGGTGCTGTTCCCAGCCTGATGCTTACACACACATGAAATTCTGCACGTCATCGCTTTGTACAATTCAGCAATATTGAGCCTGAAAATTACACAGTTTCTGGATGTAAAGGGCAAGTGCATGCCCGGTTGGTCCGTACAGGGCCGATGGTGCCCTGGACTGCTCGCGGTCTCGTGCTGTCAGGGCACAACAGTGCCACCTTGCTAACAGCAGAGGTAAAACTCCAGGCCCGGTCCACTCATCTGTGGTTCACCTGGCAGAAGTCGTCATCGAGACGTAACGTGTTGAGAGATTAACGGTATGGACGCATTGTTTCGCGAATGGGCGAGACAGCCAGGCAGGGGCTGTACACACGTTTTGCCACACTTGTGGTACACCAGTTCATGTACTGTGTGCACCTGGCCTTGTGTCACTCGTGGTTCGGAGCCTGTGTTGTCGTCCTGACAGCTGTTTATGCCGCCTGTAGTGCGGCAGTCACCCCTTCGCACGTGTCTAGTAGGTGGAGGATGGGGGCGGTGGTCACCACTCACATACGTGTCCAGTTAAATGCCCCTGCTCGTCACACCCCGCGCAAAATTCTGGGCTGTTTGTGCTACTCTAGNGGTGGTCACCACTCACATACGTGTCCAGTTAAATGCCCCTGCTCGTCACACCCCGCGCAAAATTCTGGGCTGTTTGTGCTACTCTAGCTTTCCAAGATGGCATCATATGGGCAAGATCTTGTTGGAAGCCCTCGTGTGGCAATGGTGATGCTGATAACTGGTGTTTACATGGTCACTGGGGAGCTGATGAGGGGTAGCGGTATTGGTTTTCCTTGCAGTTTGTGTGTGCAGACGAAGTGAGCATGCCACCTCCAAGAACTAGACAACCATACAAACAGGTTTCTGCCCTTGATAAGTTCTGAACCGTACTAAGGGTACGAATGCTTCCTATCAAGTTTTGCCCTCTTGACAGCTGAACTGAAGCACATTCGAGCACGGATACCTGCTGTTTAAAACTATACTGGTGGATACTTCTTTTTCTCTCCCCCTCTCCGTAGATATGTACGCCAAGGAAGCAGCTGCACCGTACAATCTTTACTACTTACCTCCAGATCTCTCTAGCAGCTGGAATGATGCTTCAAAATATTTTTTATTTTACTTGTTCATGCATCGTCTTCTGATGCAATTTTTTGTAACAAAATGTGATAGTGCAATGATTACATTTTTAGTTTGTCATTTCATAGAACTTCACATAAAAATAAGTAAATTTCATGAAACCTCTGAATTTCTTAATTTTGCAGATTTACTGTGTACAACTTAATTTCATACTATCAGGATAATAGATTACCCTACTGTCAAATAGATTCTCACGTTGGAAGAAATGCAATCTCAGTGAAGCAGATATGGCACCAGTGGGCCGAGGAGAGATGGGGTGAGCGAAATGCAGGAACCTAGCGGCCCCATCGCTACAACATGCACAAGAGAAGACAGCTCGTGCACATGGATATCACGAACTGCACAGCCACATGAAACACCCTTGCTCCGGACATCAGGCATGTGGCTTGTCAATCTGTGTCCGCATGCGTGTTTGGTCACAGTCTGGAGCATCAGGGCATCTTGTCCAGGCACCCATTACTTTGGCAGTCACTGACTGCTCACCATGGCTGCCAGCGTCCTTTCTGATGAACCCACTTGTACATCCAGCATCCTCTCTGACGAACCCACTTCTGCATCCAGCACCACAATGTTGACATGCGTGTCTGGCGGCACCATGGCACATGCCCTGCAGCATCCTGCATTATGCACCATCACGCCAGCCTAGCACCTGGAGTTATGGTATGGAGTGCCATCGGGTTCCAGTCCTGCTCGTGCCCAGTCCGCATCACTGGTACCCTGACCAGCAACCTTCACACCGTGGAGGTGTTGGAGCCTGTTGTCCCCTACGTCCAGGGCCAGCCTGGGGCCCCGTACCAACAGAGCACTGCACGACCGCAACGTGACGCACAGTGTCCAGTGGTTCCTGGATGACCACCATCTCACACTGCTTCCTTGGCCTGTGCACCCACCAGATCTCTCGTCCATCTAAAACTTATGGTTCATGGTCGGACGACAACTGGTCTGCCTCAGAACAACCATGGCCACAATGGATGAACTTTGGGCACGCATCAAAGCAGCATGTGTGGAGATACCCCAGACAGACACCCAAAGTTGCTTCTTCGCAATGCCGTGTCATGTAGCAGCGAGTATTGCCACCCAGTGGGGCCACACAGTACTAACTACGCTGTGTTTTGTAGGTTTTACCTAGCTGCAAGAGTACTCATACCATTTGTGTATGATGGGTATTCTATCTAATACATCTGGTTGGGATAGCTTACATCCTTGGTGTCATCATTTTAATAGCCAGCGGTGTGTATGTGAAATAAGTCACCGTTTGTTTAGCATGTGATGTATTTGAAATTTCGGTAACAATGTTTCCCAAGGAAGGATTCTTTAATTATTAAACATATTGGTTCAAATTCTGTTTCAGTACTTTTATATGAAAACTAAACATCAGTAATTATATACAAACACACTAAATGAAGGCTATCACAGACATGGTTCACAAACGTAACCAATGAATGGCCGTAATCATTGATATTTTGAGCACTGTATTTGAGGTATGATCTATGCACAAGGCTCTTAACAGAGAAATAAAAATCATTGCCAAGTATAGATACTAATAAAAAACTTCAAAACAGATATTTATAAAAAAAATAACTTATCTCTGAAAAAAATTCACTTTTGTTTTACGAGAGGTGCTGCTCCACAAAGTGAAGCGCTTCAAACACAACCTCCACCATAATCAGGATGATTATCATCCATTCCAGTCTGACGTGATGTCGATCACTCAGATGAGAGGATAACAGTTCCACCAACTCCACACAGTGGTTCAGTTTCTCATTCATCACCTGTAACAAAAAGAATTCCCTTTAAACCACTTATAAGGCCAAATGTTAAGAGCTGACAAATCTACCTCTCTCTTTGAACTACAGTAGAGTTTTATTGTGTGATGGGCTATGCCCATAAGTAAGTACGTATATTTATTTGGGTGACTCCCCACCACCTGTTGTACACTGCCAGATTTATGTTGCAACCATCACAGCTGGCAGATGCACATTGAGATAGATAGATAGAGAGAGAGAGAGAGAGAGAGANATTTATGTTGCAACCATCACAGCTGGCAGATGCACATTGAGATAGATAGATAGAGAGAGAGAGAGAGAGAGAGAGGAAATGAGAAAAAGGGAGAGAAAATGAAAAATGGAGAGAGAAAGAAAAAATGGTGAGCAAAAGAAAAAGGGAGAGAGAAAGAAAAAGGGAGAGAGAAAGAAAAAGGGAGACTAAGGAAATGAGAAAGAAAAGGAGAGAAAAGAAGGGGGAGAGAGAAAGGAAGAGGGGAGAAAGGAAGAGAGAAGAAAGGAAGAGAGAAGAAAGGAAGAGAGAAGAAAGGAATAGAGAAGAAAGGATTAGCGAGAGAAAAGGACAGAGAAAGGAAAGGGGAGAGAGGGAAAGGAAGAGAGAAGAGAAANTAGAGAAGAAAGGATTAGCGAGAGAAAAGGACAGAGAAAGGAAAGGGGAGAGAGGGAAAGGAAGAGAGAAGAGAAAGGAAGAGAGCAGAAAGGGAGAAAGAGGGAGAGAGAACGGGAGTGAGTGAGTGTGAGCTCGCACACACAGCAGTTACCTGAGATGCAAGTAGTCTTCTGCACACTAGCACAATATGGCTCGTCATTTAGTATGGGCATTTATCTGCCATCCCTTATGTACCAATCCNAGAGAAGAAAGGATTAGCGAGAGAAAAGGACAGAGAAAGGAAAGGGGAGAGAGGGAAAGGAAGAGAGAAGAGAAAAAGAGAGAAAGGAAGAGAGCAAAAAGGACAGAAAGGGAGAAAGAGGGAGAGAGAACGGGAGTGAGTGAGTGTGAGTGAAAGGGAGCTCGCCTGAGATGCAAGCAGTCTTCTGCACACTAGCACAATATGGCTCGTCATTTAGTATGGGCATTTATCTGCCATCCCTTATGTACCAATCCCCCCCATACCTCAGGGGATATTTAAGGAATGTGAGGGANCCCTAGGTAAAACGTTAACTATTGTTTAGTAACATGTGTTGTTAACAATACTTGTACATAATATAGCAAACTTTTATTTAAGAAATGATATGTAACAAATTCAGTAAACTACCTCTTAACCTGTTTCTTAACGGAGTCCTATAGCGTTATGATCTTGCAGCAGTGGCTGCTGTTATTGGCACAGCCAGTATTTTTACACTAGTATTTTTCAGTTCATCACAACCAATAGAAAACCGAAGATAGTAGTTTAATGATGATACATTGTCATACACACCGGAGGCCAAACATTAAAAAGACTTCAGGGGGACGATTAAATATACGTTTCTAGAGAGTGCAAAGCAAAAAGCAAAATGTGCACCTGCACTGCATCAAAGTGGAATTAACTGTGAACAAACAAAGAAGCAAGTGCTCATGTGACCGACGCAAAGTACAGAGACCTGTGCTCTTGCTGCGCATGCGCAGTCGACACACGTAGCCTTCCCCAACATGGCGGCCATGCTTCAGCAAAATAAATAAACCCGTAAAAAATGTTTGCACTAGAATGAACTAATTTTCAGTGACAGGTCTTCATTTCAATTTTTGCTGCATTTTGCATTTTTTTGGAATGGAATGCAAAAGAGTCTTGTTGCACTAATTGTTGAAGAGGTGAGGTGACGATTGTTGATCACCAGTGATATCAAAATTTGATTCCTCGATACCCTCGATTCTTGAAGAATCGTGGAATCGAGAATCGGAAGAATCGAAGCATTAAAAACCAATTACTACAAACAGATAACCCATCACCTCTCCAAAACGGTTTAAAATTACTTAATTTATGCTAATAATTGAATCACTCTTGGAAAATTATTTTGTGCGTGAAAAAATTAGATGCGGAAATAATCTGAAAATAAAACAATGCTGGCCGTGTTTGAATTCACCATTTAATATATTAGTATTTAGAAGCTTCAGTCGGTCACCATCGACAATCACCTATTTAAAGATGGTCGCGATTTATTAGTTTAGTATTTTAGCAAGTTTTGTTACATACTAAAAATTAAATAAATACTAATGTACGAAGTACGTCATTATTTTGTCGACTAATTCAGGTCGCGTGACCTTTCAGTAAACTAAAAGTGCTAATTTGAACACGGCCTCACTTTTTGAGTGACCTATACTTTACTTGCTCGAATGAAAAAAGTGCTTAAAAACCTACCACATAGCAGATGATTGCAACGTTTCTACAGCAAAGGACTTATATAAAGAACATAGCACTTTATTAATTTGCATGCAACAGAAACTAACTTTTTATTCCACTCACGGAATATTTACATTTGCACTGTGCCTTCCTGTGGCTTTGATATGACGTTTCTTTATTCCCAACGTCGTAAATTGTGTGCGCACACTTCACTGTTTACGTTATGACTTGGTAAGGAACGAGAAGAAATTATATTTGTACCGTTATATTCCCGAGAAAAAAAAAGTGTTACCGTAAAAGGAAACTAAGTTTCTCAACATCTTATGGCTTTGGAACGACCTCCTGGTATCTGCCATGATTGTTTAGTAGTCTACCAGCACCGTTGTCTTAATATGGCGGCAGCGCTGATAGTATAGAAGCAAACAAACCACGCCATTCAAAAAACAAAACGCATGCATTTGATTATAATAAGAAAAATATTTCCATATGATAGTTTTAAAAAATGAGCAGTGTAATTTATCTGTCTTCCAAATAAAATGTTTGCGAAATGCCTTTATATGTAGAGGCAATAATGGAGATTTTCTTTATTTACTAATGATATATTCCCAATTTTGTCCTTTTCCCGCAGGAAAATTTCTTTTCAGTCCAGCCCGAAATTTTCCTTGCTCAAATCTCCAATCCCGCCCCGCTATGTTTTTTTTTATGGTAAACACCAGTCTGTTATAGTACTATGAATCTATGTCCTACAGTTATTGTGCCTATCAGTTGTATATGACGAAAAGATTTTTTTTGTTGTAAAACGTAATTTGTTTTTACTGTGCTATTCTTGGAAAAGTTTTAATAATTTAATGCGTTTGTGAACATTTATCATGGCAAGTGAGGTTTGGAATTATTTTTGAATAAACTGCATGGACGAACGTTTTGCGGTATGCAACATATGTTCTAAAAAAATATCCCGAGGTGGTAAGAGTCGTACTACAAGCAACCTGCGAAAACATCTCGAGTCGCAGCATTCTGCCTGCCTGGTGAAAAAACGAAAACTTGAAGCGAAACCAACAGAAGATGGCCCTTCAACATCTGGACTTTCCTCTCTGAATGTAAATTTAAATACTGCAACTTTGGTTTCATATCCTTAAGAGGACACATCATTCTCAAATCAAGGGACAGATTATGATGAAGATTAAAAAACTAAGCCCACGTATGTGCGTTCATCTCGACAAACTCTCACATCAATGTTTGAGAGACAAGCAGTTTTTAAACCCGGTGATTACCGGGCAGAGGACATAACTTCGTAAATTGGAAAAATGATTTGCTGGAACTTACAGCCTTTTTCCATTGTGGAGGATAGAGGTTTCAGAGCTCTGGTGAAACATTTGCAGCCACGGTACACTATTCCATCAAGGAATTACTGTGCTACAAAAGTGATTCCAGAAATGCACAACGAAACAAAGGCCAAGGTGGAAAGTTTACTACAAGATGCAGACTATGTAAGCTTCGCAACTGATATGTGGACTTCCATCATGTAACGACAACTACAGGAGTCCAACAGCTCACTTTGCAGACAGCAGTTACTGTTTACATCACTTAGCTCTTGAGGTTGTACCCTTCCCAGAAATCAGTCATACCGCTGATAACATTTCAACATTTATGACCACAGTTATTAGGGCATGGCACTTAAGTGACAAGGTCGTGGCTGTGTTAAGATACAACGCAAGAAATTTGACACTCAGTCTAGAAAAGACAAGCTTCAACCATTTACCTTGTCTGGCCCATACACTGCAGCTTGTAGTTAAAGATGGCCTCCTCAATGCCAAACTTGTGACTAATCTTGTCGCAGTGTGCAGGCGCATAGTAAGCATTCATCACAAGCTTACAAAGTTTTAAAGAAAGCCCAAACTTTAGTGGGATGTAAGGCCCGTCGACTTGTACAAGACGAACCTAAGCAATGGAATTCAACCCTACACATGAGAGACAGATTTATCGAGCAAAAGCAGGCAGTGGTACTTGCTTCGCCAGATCTATAACTGTCTACCCAACTTTCTTCTTCACAGTGGGAAGTAATGAAGCACATATCGGAAATTCTTCAGTTATTCGATAAAGCTACATTCATCGTCAGCTCAAGTAATGTGTGCATTTCGGAAGTAATTCCGATAATAAACAGCATAATTCAACAGTTGCAAGTGCCACCAGCTGGTGTTGGCTTGCGAGGCTTGGTATATGACTTACTAGCATCCTTGAAGACGCGCTGTGGGCAAGTGGAAGAAATCTGGCTTTACACAGCTGCTACTCTGCAGCAAGCAGAGAAAGAAGTTTTTCAAAGCAATCGTGTGGAAGATGAGAAACAGGTATGCAAGTTCTAAATAAATAAATGTATTAAAATTCATACTATTGTGGTTTACTAACATTATTACATGTAATTTTGATTTTGTGATTCCAGCCTGCAGAAACTGTTGGAAAAGCAGCAGGGTCAGGTTCACAATCCACGTGGAACCTGTGTTCTGCCATTATGAATAATAACTCTTCACAAGCCGCATGTGCTTCGTCAGCAGTTGACGAAGTTGGAACATAGCTACAGGAGCCTCTTGCACCTCCTCATACTGATGTTCTGAACTACTGGAAGAACAAGCAAAACTTTCCCAGACTGAAGACTAGCAAGAAAACATCTTATAACACCTGCAGCAACTGTGCTTTCAGAACGAACATTTAGCACTGCTGGGCTCATATCTTTGGACCCAGAGAGAGCGAAGATGATAGTCTTTTTACAGAAAAATCTATGAGTTTGAAAGCTGATCTTAGTGTGATATGCATGTGTTACTTTTAAACTTCGTTATTTGGTAAGATGTATGTTTCCAATGCCTGTTTATACTATCTCATATGCATCTTGGACTTTTTGTATTTTCATATGAATATGCTCCCACTGTCCAAGTGTTTTATTATTTATATTAGTAATACTCCTAACGTAGGCCTATGTTAAATAATTAAATTTCACACCCCGCTATACGGTATTTAGTTCTGTAAAGTAATTGTCTGTAACTAAAGGAATCACAATTTTTGGAATAGAGAATCTAGAGTGGTATCGGCATCGAGATCGAGAATCGAGAAAAAGTGGAATCGTTACATTACTAGTGATCAGAACAAAAAGTGTCCACGGCATGCACCTCGAACATCGTTAGTAGTCTACGAACACAACATAAACTAAAAACACCTCACACAAATTGAAATATCCAACTCGAACACTTCACAGAATGCATTACACTGCCAAAAGAACATATGGCTATACGGACATTTTTAATGGAGGAGGAAAACCATGACATGAAATATAACATCACGCTCTCTAAATCAGATAAAAAAAAAAAGTTAATACAATATGAGCTCGATTACACGTCAAACACAGTCACTAACAGGATTTACGCTTATGATATATGCTGCCATGTCTCTTCATTGCTAGCAGAAACATATGACAACTGTTTTCCAAATGGTGCACATACATGTAAGGCTGCATTATTAAAATATCAATTTCTTGACAGCTGAAAATACGTAATTATCCACTTATTATCCACAAGTTGTCACCGCTTATAAAATGAGCGAAACAGACCATTTATGTCCAGGGGCACGATGTAAACAACAAATCACGGAGGAAGCAGGAACGCAGTGTACGCACACGCGGCCGGGCAAGAAACCAATAGCCGTCAGCCGAAGCAGACCCGACTGCTTCCGAGGGCTCCTGACGATGCCCGAACGACCATGTCACAAAATAACGTACTGGCTCCTGAATAAGGCAAAGGGGGAAATGGAGTGGCTAGGCAGGGCACTAGCGTCTGGTATTTTTAATACCAGATGTGTTTACTGGTGCATATGATCTTAGCCTTTGTCACGTAAATACCGGCAGAGTGTTTTACATCGCATTCAACAGAAGAATTGTGCTGCATCTGGACTCCCAGAGACACCAGCTACTGCAGTAGTCAGCAAGACCCTGAAGTGGGACTTAAGCAGGGCTTTCAAAGGCGCTCGGTTCGCTGTGGACAGTCTAGAATCTAAATGAGAGTACTATTTGAAAGGAGCACGAACCCTGGTGCGCCGGGCTATGTTGAAGTAGGAACACGTCTGCTCGTAGAGTTTCTCCTGCTGCTCGTGGTCCCAGTAGAAGTCGGGGGTGTCCAACAGATCCGAGTCCAAGTTGATGTGGTGTCTCAGGGCGAGCAGCTCTCCCGTCCGGCGCAGCACTTCCTCCTGGCTGATCTTGATTTTGACACCTCTCTTCAGATCCTTCAACATTTACAACTATGTAGCCTGACTTGAAATTAAGGAATGGTGGAACCAAGAAATACAAACTAATGTTCCAAATTAAGAAAACTTCACTACGTATTTATAATTCACTATTTTGTTGTTTAATTTTCAGAATAAAGGAATACAACTCATTCCCAGAAGTTTGTTGAAATATGAGAGTTGAAAAAATTTCTACACTATCACATACAGACAGTTAAAATGATTTTGTGTTACAGTAAATTGTGACAGCTGTTATTCCTCACACAGCAGATATGACTGATAAACTTTCAGAATTTGACGTCAGCTTTGTGAATTGACCTCTTGTCGGAGGCGTGCTTAAGGGCTTCCAGCATTTGCCACTAAGATTTCATCGTGGTTTTTGTGGGCCAGAGTTTTGTAAACAATGGCTGAAAACATGTGGTTATGGGGCTAAGAATGGTTAAAATAGCTTTCAGACATCAATAATTTCACCAGTTCAGTTGGTTTGAGATATATGGGTTGTGAAGACAGAGAGCAATTTAACAGAGAAAAATAGATTATTTGTTTGTTTGTATCTTAAAGCTGTGTGGACAGCTTACACAGAAGATGGTGGCATGGTAGCGAGAGCGTTATGCCATCCACGCCAACGGAAAATAAAGCTCTCCGTACATTTTTCTTCTTACCTAAATCAAACTATGAATATTAAGAATAACTGCTCTTGCAAAGCAGGTTTTGTTTTATTTTTAAAATAATATTTTACGCTGCACATTAAACTCTCGATTCTAAGACCTTTGATGTTTCCCAGGAAAAGGGTTGTTATTTAGAGAGGGTTGCTACTTCAGGGATCTTAGAAATGAGAGCTGACTGGATTAGTGTTTGGTGCATTTGTTTATTTTTAGGGTTTTTGCATAAAGTACAAGAACGAAACAACATTTGAAATATTTCATATGCAGTCTCAAATAGGCTAGTCAATGAGTGAGAATATATATTTTTTGTAAGTATGCCTCCTGGTTCACAACTGACAGCCAGATTTCCTCAAGTTGGCTGGTATAAATAAAGATTCCATCAGTTTCTGCTTGTAAGTATTCTTTTCGTTCGCTAATAGTGTCACGTCTCAGAGCATCCTGCAGCTATTGGCCTTTGCAAGTTCTGCTAACTCAATTTTGTGTGTCCCCCCTTGCTTCAGTTGTGTGTTTCGGTAATTGCAAACTAATGTTACCTACGTACACACTCACACAGATGTACTCTTTTGTTTCTCATTGTTCCACTGTCAGTTCCGCCTAGGTAATGGAAAATGCCCGGTTGTGTTGCGAATGTATTGCCTCTCTTGGTATCCCTCACTTTTTAGCAGGAGCATCATTTAATTATTCCAAGAAATACCAGAGCAATGTGAATGATGTTTACAAAAAGGAACATGTTGACCTTACTTTTCTACTAGCATGCACCAGAACTGAAACGCTGAGATAGACTTACATTTGTTACGTACTCAATGCTGTCGATATAATTGTCCAACGTCGCCTCCCAAATGCCGAGCTTCACAGAATGTGCCATCGCATTTGAAACTGTGTATTTGTCTAGATCATTTTGCTCTCTGTCGGATATGTATATCTTCCCGTCTGCCACGTGGCTCAGTTTGCTGTGGAAACAAGAGAACAGTACGGCCGAGCACCTCAAAGAACACTTTAGACTACTCATGGTAAACTGAGCACTTCTGAAATCAACTCTTGACAAAAATTACTGCCCCCAACAGCTGTACTTTAAACTGATGCATGGACTGCCATGTTCCCAATAAAGTTGGCAGCGAAATATGAAAAGTTATCCCATATATAATATGCAATGTTTGCGTTTGCAGTCATTGGATTTATTATAAATATTTCCTGTCTGTTTTACACATTTAACATACTGTATTTACAATCTTAACAATTTCACAGTAACACGTAATTGGCACATGAAACAGTGAGAGGGCAAATGACAATGCTAATTTTACATNTTTCTGGAGTTTTTTTTCTTATTTTCAGAAAAGCCCCTAAAGTAAAAAATTACAGTTTACCATAAACAGCCTATAGCAAAAACTTTTACCATATCACTCTTTATTGTGCACCACAAGCAGCTTCGAGAGTAAACTGAGTAATAGTATACATTAACACAGAAACTTTAAAAACCATGCAAAATTACACGTATAAGTGAAACACCTGTATAACCTGTCTTCCATCTGAAATGAAAGAATTCACAAGTGTATGACAAGCTATTGAGAAACCCATTAAAGAATAGAAACTATTTCTCAAACTACCTAACACTACATTACAAATTAAATGATACATTGACATCGCTAACAAACCTAGTGACAGAAAATAATAGAATCAAAATTGACTTCGCCTTTCTGAAAATCTAAGTAAATGGCATTACTGCATGTTGCAGACAGTGAAACCGTAGAACTAAATACTTATCTTGACTCTTTAAAATACATTCCTGTATTATTTGAACATTTATGTTATTCCCATGATAACGAACCTTTCTTTTCTTCTTAAAACTTAACAACATTCATATTTTTCTAATTGGCTAACCAAAGATTTCTTTGATTGTTTAATTTTGAACTCATGCGAACAGGCCAATAAATGCTACCCTCTGAGGGTTACATGGAAGACGTGCATACCGTATGTAAACTGGTAAAGTTGTTAAGGGTATTCAACCCATTAAATTCTATAATGACAGCTCAGACTGGAAATCTGTAGTGTTGAAATGAAGATTGGAGCGCTTAAGCTCTGCAAGCATCTTCGTGCCGTATGCCAGTAGATGTGTTAAGGCACACAAACTGCACTACACAATGTTTGAAACAACACTTTTCTAACAGAAACTGGCATGTACTGACAGATTGGTTTCGTACAGAAAGAAATCACCCTTCAGACTTCAAGAAACCTAGCATATTGATAAGATTACTTTAAGGCTCGGCTTCACTCATTTTGCATAAATTATTTGTTTTTGTGTCAAATTCAGTTTCAGAGGTATTATTCAAAATGTTTTACCATGGAAAATTTGCAATTTACAATTTCTTTAATATCTTTGTTTGTAATTTGCACTGTGTGTTATTTCCTGCTTGCAAAAAGACAAGAACTCATCGATAAAATATAAATATGTTCTCGACTTTTTACAACCGACAGATAACATACAACTAAAATTCAGCACAAAAATATTAAACAACTCGTACAATGTAAATTTTCTATAATCGTGCATTGTCAGTAATTTCTATGAATCTGAAATTATGATGTGAAAACAAAGAATTTTTGCACAACGAAACTGAGCCTTAAGAGTGTTCAAGGGCCCATATTGACTTTCTATATTCCTAGGGTATTTTATAATTCTGTTTTATTACAACAAATGGTAGTTTGATAAAAGTAGAAAAAAAAAAAAAAAAAAAGGAAAATTAACACACAAAAATTAATTACAGGAGTTATGTGAATTTCTAATTTATAAATTCTTACATACAAATTTTAAAATTTTGCATAAGTATCTTATTTGGCTACAGTTATAATAAATTGCTGATGTCACTAGAATAAGATAAACAAATTTCATAAAAATTCTTTGATCGGTTTGCTAAAATTTTATTTTCTGTTTTACAATAACATTTAAATTCAAAACAGCTAGAAGTTAAAAACTAAATGCAGGCGAACAATATGCCAGACTTCATAGAAATTTCTTCGCAGTTTTCCCAAGACTTTAAGAAACACTTCAACCAAAATCAAACATTGTGCTCATACAACTTTTTGAAATTAGTTTTGCAAAATATTTTGGATTAAAATGCTTATAATTCTCCCAAAACAGTATGCAAAAGTTATTTTTAAACTGGTGTGGCATTTTTACTAAATTGTTATTTATATTGCATTACAAATTCATGAAATATATTTTAAAAAATATAATTTTTTTTTAGCGACTTGAACACTCTTAGGGCTTTTCAATCAATATGGCCAAAAAATGTAATTTTTAAAATATTCTTCTCTAACATATGAAAAACTGGTGCAGGTCCCTATATGTACCTTTGCCACGTACAGAGGAACCTCACAATTCAAACCCCTTTTATTAAGATCACATCTCTTAAACCCATCTTTAAGGAATTGAAAAAAATCCAGTAAAGAAAAGTTGGAAATTTGAGGGAAATCAGTTGGAAAACAAGTTGCTGCGCATTGCGCTTCTCTTGCCAAACACTGTACTCCACGTAGTACATATCTAAAAGTGGTTAGCACCCCTACTTTGACGTATAAGGGTCGGAGCAGGTGAACGACTATCTCTCTACTACCCTCAATCAAGACCAATTCTGACTGACAACCCTATTCATGGATACAGTGATGGGTTTCAACAGTGAGGTTACACTGTATGGTTAAGTATAACCAATGAACAACATACACATTTACAAAAAGTATGTCTTAAACATTATCCATCACATCAAAGTTAGAGATAGGTAAATATTCTAACAGAACTATTAAGAAAAATAATTAGGCAACTGTTTAAATTCTTGGGAATTAAAATATTTACAGTAGTCGCAATGACTGACTAGCTTTGTCCTCTGAAAACAACACGTTCCTACTACGAGCCAACAAATTCACTACCTTAACAGTGAACAAAAACATTAGCAGCGAATGAAGATTCTCACTTGTTATCTTTGTAGGTGTACATCATCAACTCATTTTCATTTTGCACCAACTTATCATCGTACGAGTTCTTCTCAAACTTCCTGAGGAACAATAAAACGTTGAAACATTCCAGTTCCGTTATGTTCCACAGCACCACAGAACCTTCGCGGAAAAAAAATATTTCCCTGTGTTCGCCGTTAAGATGGTACTTGGCCACTGCATGCACAACGTTAGAATCCTCTGGAAAAAAAAAAGTACCACTGTTCACTTACCACAGCTTCAACTGTATCATAGGCTGTTCATAGTAAAGTGGGCCCTAGTTACTTTTTCCTTTGAGCCATTTTTTTAATCATTTAACCACCTTTCAAAATAAATATAGCTGTGTAAGTAACAAACACAGTGTGTATATTCCACAGCACTCAGAAGTTAACGTCTACGGCTAAAATAAAATACATTTATTGACTATTATTCCAAATGAAAAGACTTTCGAAAGAGTTCACTTTACCATGAATAGCCGATAGTGTGATAGACTATGATAATTATACAATGCTTTAAGGTGGAGGTTCACCATATTCTGAATTTTTCGTCCGAGTTTGGTATGAAATTACTCTGTACTTTTAACATATTTATACATGTAACCTTTTTTTACATACAATTTGGAAGCATTGCAATTATTCAGAATAACAAAACTATATATGTGAAACAGTTTAAACGCAAAACACGATAAACACTTCCAATATTAAGAATAATAAGGCGTGCACTTCTTTAACTTCCCCATCTGCAGCATACATGCGAAAAGATTCAGTAACAGCTCATGTTACTCCCGACTGTTCTGTCTATTTGACTAATAATTCAAAATTTGACACGTATTTAGTGAAAGGCCTTTAAAAAAAATGAAATCGTGAAACTACGGAAGAAGTGTTTTTTTTTTTTGGAAATGTTTTCATCTTGATATTGTGATTTCTTCATAACAGTCGCGTAGGAAAATTCCAAATTTTGAGCATGCAACTAAAACACTGCGTGCAAAAAATATTTTAATAGAAAAAATTGAAACAAGAGACTTTTCTGGGCTGAGTGCCGACCCTTAGTTTACGATCCCTCAACAGAGCGCACTGCATTATTCTCCAGCAGGAACGCTCACTGCTCCCTGAGCGGGCGACTGCAGGAGACGTCGCCACTGTTACCAGGTCGCACTTCACTTCTCAGTTTCAAACACGTGTTGTAGACAGATTTGTGCATCCATGAATTTCACAGTAATACGTGAAGAATATAACTAATTCTTGATCGAGATTTACTACATGACATAAATACTTGAGAAAATAAGTTTCGCTCAAGGGTAAGATAAATGCCTGAAATAAAATGAAATAGGCTGTGCTCATATACAGTAAGTTCACAAAGAACAGAATGCATGTTTAAAAATCATCGACAATCATGGATTAACAGCGCAAATAATCAGTCTAAATGTACACAAATAAGTAAGTTCTGACAGTTCTGTCTGCTCGAAGTGGAATGCACAGAAGGTGGAACTTTATGTTTTCAACTGCAGATAAAATGGTGACCAACTGACGTAGTTTGAGAGGCCCTTCATCTTTCCAGCTACACATAACACAGTTACCGACTAAGGACTACACAGTGTGAACTACTAATACAGTAGAAAGCCCATACATAAATACATTTTGATAAATTCTTAACATGCTTGAAATCTGGTTCATGTACATGAATCGTTGGTCGTTTACCAGTTGTAACATCGCACTGTATCAGAGATATGCAAAGTATGATAAATATTCGTTACATTTCTGTTTTCTGAAGTAGATTGTATTGGCATAATTGGATAAATTTGGTTTCGTTCACTTAAAGGAATTACTACCTTATTGATGGTCACCACTTCATCATCAGGGACATGGAGAATAATAATTTACTAACTAACAAAAGGAAATATGGTGGGGATGCGTGATCCTGCACGAATTCAAGCATGCAAATAAGACACCGGTGACGCATGCAGCTAACAGATGATTTTGACAGGTAAACATCACTGACGTATTTGCGTTATCTACATCTCAGACAGCTCCAGGGCGGATGCTGGCTGTGATTGGATAAAAACCAAAACCTTTCCACTACATTCACATAAGCTTCCTAAAGGTTTCCAGGAAATGTGAAATTCCCGAACTTATCCAGGTTTAGTGCGATGGTAGCCACCCTGCACTTTCTTCCAAACCGCGAGCATCATTACGAACAGTTTCCTTACCTAACTGGCACGTTTCTACACCAGAGACTAAACCACATGGCTCGTACAAGTCGTCGCGAAGCAGCGCTTGCTTCAGAAGTTCCAACTCATACTCTTCTGCAGTTGCAAAGGCCATCACTGTGAAGAACTACAACAAAAATTAGTTACACTAAAGTAAAAAGACCAAACTTTCACAATACAATATTTCTTTTTGTTTATTGACCCATTACACTGAAACTAAAACGGAATATTTTGAAAGCCTTAAATTTACTTTCTTNGTTTCCTTACCTAACTGGCACGTTTCTACACCAGAGACTAAACCACATGGCTCGTACAAGTCGTCGCGAAGCAGCGCTTGCTTCAGAAGTTCCAACTCATACTCTTCTGCAGTTGCAAAGGCCATCACTGTGAAGAACTACAACAAAAATTAGTTACACTAAAGTAAAAAGACCAAACTTTCACAGTACAATATTTCTTTTTGTTTATTGACCCATGACACTGAAACTAAAACGGAATATTTTGAAAGCCTTAAATTTACTTTCTTGCAGTTTACACCAGTGTTCTGCAGTTGTTTTAAACATTTGCAGAGTCTGAATTTTTTTTTTTATTTCCAACTTTCCTACTTTTTATTTATTTATTTATTTATTGTTATTTTTCTTGAAAGTGTAATAAAAATATTTAGTGTACAGTGCCACAAATGACTTGCTATACAGTTGTTTTTCTGGTACATATTACTTCAGATACAGTAGAACCCTGTTATAACATTGTCCTGCTTAATAAGCGCCTTTTCTTTGTCCACAAACATGTTTTTCAACACTACTCTCTTATAAAGTTTTTCCTTTTATAAGGCTGACATTTCTTGGGGCTCTTGTTAAATGTTATAACGGGGTTCTACGGTATAAAAACTTGTGGATGGTCAGAACCACTTTCGGATAAAATAGTGCATGCTGGGAAATTTATTTGGACAAAACTCTTTTACTGCATCATGTGGTCCATTTCCCTGCAGTTTTGGAGGCAGNTTCAACACTACTCTCTTATAAAGTTTTTCCTTTTATAAGGCTGACATTTCTTGGGGCTCTTGTTAAATGTTATAACTGGGTTCTACTGTATAAAAACTTGTGGATGGTCAGAACCACTTTCGGATAAAATAGTGCATGCTGGGAAATTTATTTGGACAAAACTCTTTTACTGCATCATGTGGTCCATTTCCCTGCAGTTTTGGAGGCAGAAATTCTGAGGCTGGTCCACTCAGGATTTTTGGACCCCCCTTCCTTTGTGTCGTTCCCCACTTTTCTTTAACATTTTAAAACACTGACTAACAAAATGGTTGGACCTCATTTAACAATACCTTTGAATGTTGATAATTTTTAAAAACTGAAATTATACAAACAGTATTGTTATTTTTTTCTAAAGTCTCTGTAGGCATCGCCAGATTCTTTACGGGAAGGAGGTGTTATATTAATTAAAGTGCCAATAATAATTTCCTAATTTATTTATATACAATTAAAAAAAATTACTCCAAACTGTCTTGACAATAATGATTATCACTAACTATTTACAGCCTACATTTACATAATCACCAGTCACTTCACAGAAAATTAACACAATTCAATATTTAAAACCAGTTATTATAAAAAGTTTTTTAGTAACCCGTAGAATTACTATTGAAAATTATATATTTGATATCTCGCAGTTCCAGTGCTTGCAATCAAGTCTATATAACGTGTAAGTTCATCCCATCTTGTTTCAATACAGATATCACCAGTCTTTCCTATTTGGAACATTCTGGAGCACACAGAGTGCTCCTGTACCAAGGCGCGCCGTACTAGTCGGACACCTCACGTCGCCTTCTGCAACACTCGCGCACTCTCACTCATAGCAGCAGCAATCTCTCACCTTCATTCGCCACCGGTTCTCCTCTTTGTTCACAGTTCGCCGCATATCGCCAGATGGCTGTCACAGACCACTGAACCTCCAGATGCCGCAGTATTTATCGAGGCAGACATCCGGACAGAGAACATTCTTCGGTAATTATCTAGTTTAGGGGCTTTTCTGAAAAACACAATAAAAATTTAAAATTATGATATATTTCTACTCTACTAATGATGCAGAACACGAATATACTAGGGGCATCGCTTTAAAATAAGTGCAACATATTTTAAAAAATTGAACAAGTTTGTGAGATGACTGTTTCTGACAGTTTGTTTACGTTTATGAACGAAACGTTTTATGCCAACAAAAGTTGTTTTAATGAATTCAGCATAGCTTACCTAGTTGATATTGAAGCGGCCGTAGTGTTAAAATAAGTAGAACATATTAAAAAAAACTTGCGAAATATGTTTGTTTGTGTCTATTAACGTCAGAGGAATTATACCAGCCCCCTACCTAGGTGAGTCAATTTACATTCTTTTGGTGTGTTTTACGGTTCCTTTAAATCCCTGCAATCCTACATTCGTATTTTAGTGTAAAACCCAAACATCCTAGGTTAGTGTAAAACCCAAACATCCTAGGTTAGTATAAAACCCAAACATCCTAGGTTAGTGTAAAACCCTACTATCCTAGGTTAGTTTAAAACCCTAACATCATAGGTTAGTGTAAAACCCAACAATCCTAGGTTAGTTTAAAAATGTAAAATAGTGATTCGCCCATCGTGGGGTTAGGTTTTGTTAGGTTAGGTGGGCACATATTACGAAATTAGTCGGACGTTAATGCCCCTAGTATATTCGTGTTCTGCATCATTAGTAGAGTAGAAATATATCATAATTTTAAATTTTTATTGTGTTTTTCAGAAAAGCCCCTAAACTAGATAATTACCCATTCTTCACACATCGGCTCGAGCCGAAGATGACCAGAAACTTTGTGCAATACAGTAGTGCGCAGCCACCAACCCCTTCAGCACAGGGGAGGGAGATGGCGACGCCAGTTCAAGTCGGCTGTCTATCATTCCATGGCTTTCCTGGGGATGTAGAGGGTCCGCTTTGGGGAGGTGCTTACCGAGCCCCCGCAGCACCGGGAGTTGATGTGCGCGCCGAGCATGGGGAGGGAGGGGTGCAGGGACGGTCCACGTGTAACAGTACATCTTCCTTGCAGAACAGCAAGGAAGATGCATACTTGCATTCTACTCGTTGGTAAACATTTTCTCTCTTCGACTGTGGCAAAAAATTTAATAGGCCTAACATCAATTAAATGTAGCATAATTGATATTATGTGTTGAGTGTAAAGCAAAGCAAAAATAAAACTGTTCAAGTGGTCTTCTGACATTGTAGATTACAAAGAGTTTTTGATATTGATTCGCATTGAGAGATGTGGGCAGGGAAAGCAGATGAGGCTGAAATGAAGTGAGGATGGAGCAGTGTCGGAATGCAACGGCGGAGTAAACGGGAGATCCCAGAGAACACCTCCCGACCAGCGGCATCATCTGGCACGATTCTCACTTGCAAAAATCTGGGAGTATCCCGGCCAGGGATTGAACCCGGTTCGCCTTGGTAGGAGGCGAGCAGTCTATCCGCTCAGCCACCGTGGCCCCAGTTTTTGATATTGACAAGCTTGTTGAAGGCTCTGTCACCAACTATGTACTGAAATTGGGATGGTATGTACAAACAGCTCACCTAGTCAACAGCAAGGTCATTATAGAGGAACAAATTGCTTAGAGAAGCAGGAAAGGGGACAAATCAGCTACGCTGGTAAATTTACCGCGTTTATTCCGCCATTACATTCCGGCACTGCTCCATCCTGTTACTGATGTTATAGTGGAGTGAAAACATGAAGGGACGTGGACATTAATCTGAATTTGCATTTATGAAGTGATTCGTTGATGTATTTTACACTTTTCTTGTCATTTGCTATTTGTAGTAGATATTAAATTTTTTTCAGGATTGCCACCTTTTTAATTAAGGAGCATCGAACCTGGACAATAGAACAGTGTAAAACTATTGTGTGGAGTGATGAATCACTGTATACAATAAGGCAATCCGATGGTAGGGCGTGGTGTGGGGAATGCCAGGTGAATGGCATCTACCAGCCTGTATAGTGCAGACAGTGAACTTCAGGGGTGGTGGGGTTGCAGTGTGGTCATGTTTCTCCTGGAGGGGGCTCGGCCCCCTTGTTCCTTTATGTGGTACTGTCAAGGCACAAGTTGATGTTGAGGTAATTGTAAAGAATAGCGACTTTACCGAAAACAAAAGAAAAACTCACAGAAAGTGGTATAATTCCACTTTACTAATTACACAGAGCACAAATTTTCTAGGGGCATCAACATATTATACAATTACTCCCTCGTCAATATTAAAAAGGTAAGCAGTGTGCAACACATTTATGTTACTTTTGTGGGTATACTGGGTTTCTTTTAGAAAAGCCGCTATTTTATACAATTACCATTCTTTTCCAGATTTTCGGAAAAGTCACTATTTCGTATAATTACCGTGGTTCCGGACAAAACTACAGTTATTATAATTTCAATATATTCATTTGCTAGAACTCACGCGTGTAACTTACTATACAGCAAAAATATCAAATGAAGTGTTACACATAACCTCATGGTTTTGCCAATCAAAGGTCTACGGAATATACTATATAAATAACTAAAATAAACACAAATATGACATACTCCAGCTGGTTTCTCTTCTTTTTCTACTAATTGTATCTTTCTTCTTTGCGGTCGCTTTTTTATTTGAAACGGCACCACATCATCTTCAGTCTTCGAGACGACCTTTGTTTCGATAAACCGACTGATGGGAATTAAAGGTTTTACTGAACGAATAAAACTATAGCGAGTGTTACAAATTACAGCCGGCTTATTTATCAAAACAAAATTCCGTGATGTTACACGAATCAACGACTTATTAACCACGCAGAAAATGTTCCTAAAACTCAACATAACTTTTTTTCTTTTACAAAAACAGTTTTCAATGAAATAAAATTTCCAATGTTCATGAAATAAATAACTATAAAACACAAACGAACATTCCTACGCGCAAACTGCAAAGCACATGCAAGGTAAACAAAAATTGAATCATGTGTTTATAAAATACATGATAACCAACATACATTCTTAATTTCCCTCTTCTCTTCGTAATCAGTGGTACCAGTATAGGTAGATACTACGGTTGCATTCCGTTTCATTGCTGCTGAGCAAAGGATGAAGGCTACATTCCATTTATTTGTTTGTTTGTATTATTGCATCCGTAGATCTTTTTCAATACATAGTTATACAAAGATATTGGACAAGTCAAATTACAGTATACACTGGACGCCCACACACACGCACCCACACGTCAGAATGCACGCACACACCTAATATATTTTCTTCATAATGTGACTAATTTTCTTCCAACATTGCTGATGAACTTCACTGATACTTCGGAAGTATCCGTCCGGAGCAGCATGGTTCCCAGGATAAAACAAAAGGAATTAAGTTCAAAATAAACAATTAGGATATGGTAAACTACATGAATAGTGCAAACAACAGTGAAGACCCCAGAACAGTATGGGATGTGGCCTACCCTCCAAACACACTGACCAGGCTAATACAACATGTCGAAGGTTGCCTTGCCCTCCAAGTCAATGCACACCAAAGTTTAGGGCAAATACAAATGCACTTCAAAAACAAGAAAAGAGAACACAAAATATACTTACCCTTCACAATGAAACATCTCAAACACTTATTAATAAATAGTTTCAGCAATTTATGTATCAAAAATAAACAGTTTAGCACTAAAATTTCTGAGCAATATAATTTTAATAAACAATAGCGCTGTCTCTCACAGTGTATTGCGGAAACAATTATGTTAATGAGGCACTTAGCATTAAGAATTACTAATTCGCAAATTAAATTCTTCCTTTAAACTCTGCAAAGGGGGTGGCAGCAGGTGGCAAGTGNTAATAGTGCAAACAACAGTGAAGACCCCAGAACAGTATGGGATGTGGCCTACCCTCCAAACACACTGACCAGGCTAATACAACATGTCGAAGGTTGCCTTGCCCTCCAAGTCAATGCACACCAAAGTTTAGGGAAAATACAAATGCACTTCAAAAACAAGAAAAGAGAACACAAAATATACTTACCCTTCACAATGAAACATCTCAAACACTTATTAATAAATAGTTTCAGCAATTTATGTATCAAAAATAAACAGTTTGGCACTAAAATTTCTGAGCAATATAATTTTAATAAACAATAGCGCTGTCTCTCACAGTGTATTGCGGAAACAATTATGTTAATGAGGCACTTAGCATTAAGAATTACTAATTCGCAAATTAAATTCTTCCTTTAAACTCTGCAAAGGGGGTGGCAGCAGGTGGCAAGTGGTGAACGAGTCCACTTTATACACGGGGGTATTGAACATACATGCTCGATTATATAAAAAAAAACATAGTTATTTTCTTAATTCGTGTGACTGATAATTATCATGCTGTGGCTTAACAAAGTAGAAATTTGCACACTTATTCTCCACACACTCACTACACGTGCAACACATGCACAGGGATGTAAGTATTGAATGAAGGGGGCACACAAGGGTTTTTTTTTTTCAAACAAGGGAACCACTGTGTCCCCATCACTGAATTCATTTTCCCAATGGTATTCTTACTGGGGACTTCTCTAGGTCATGCTAGTCAGCCTGAATTATCACACCCTCAAATGTTACCCCTTGCTGGCATGGGAGCAGGACGGCCACCTGCCTCTGGTAGTGCATGGGGTGTATTCGAGCACACCGCCTTTGGCATCAGAGTCAGGGAGGGTGGCAGCCATGTTTGGGGATACTCGTTCCTAATAGAGTGCACACTGTGTCTGCACTAATCGGGTTGGAGGAACGGGCTAAGGCAGGAGAAATACAGAACATATCAATTTAAAAGCTAATTTATATTAAAAATGAAACTGATTCCTGCAGAACTGTCCAATAATATACAGGTTGTTTAAAAAAGATTCATCAGTTTTCAAAAGACCATGTATTTTAANACAGGTTGTTTAAAAAAGATTCATCAGTTTTCAAAAGACCATGTATTTTAATCTAAGGAACAGATAACTATGTGGTAAATAGTGAAATATATATATAATAGCAAACCTTTTCATATAAGTATCACAAATGTTCGATATGCACCACTTCCCCTCCCCCAATGAATAACTTTGGAGCCGACTCGGTATTCGGCTGAGCCATGCTGCATCCCCATGTGCCAGTGAGCATCTCTGTTCACTGCTAAGAGAGGATGGAAATGTTTCACTTGGNAAGGGAACCACTGTGTCCCCATCACTGAATTCATTTTCCCAATGGTATTCTTACTGGGGACTTCTCTAGGTCATGTTAGTCAGCCTGAATTATCACACCCTCAAATGTTACCCCTTGCTGGCATGGGAGCAGGACGGCCATCTGCCTCTGGTAGTGCATGGGGTGTATTCGAGCACACCGCCTTTGGCATCGGAGTCAGGGAGGGTGGCAGCCATGTTTGGGGATACTCGTTCCTAATAGAGTGCACACTGTGTCTGCACTAATCGGGTTGGAGGAACGGGTTAAGGCAGGAGAAATACAGAACATATCAATTTAAAAGCTAATTTATATTAAAAATGAAACTGATTCCTGCAGAACTNATACAGAACATATCAATTTAAAAGCTAATTTATATTAAAAATGAAACTGATTCCTGCAGAACTGTCCAATAATATGCAGGTTGTTTAAAAAAGATTCATCAGTTTTCAAAAGACCATGTATTTTAATCTAAGGAACAGATAACTATGTGGTAAATAGTGAAATATATATATAACAGCAAACCTTTTCATATAAGTATCACAAATGTTCGATATGCACCACTTCCCCTCCCCCAATGAATAACTTTGGAGCCGACTCGGTATTCGGTTNCGATATGCACCACTTCCCCTCCCCCAATGAATAACTTTGGAGCCGACTCGGTATTCGGTTGAGCCATGCTGCATCCCCATGTGCCAGTGAGCATCTCTGTTCACTGCTAAGAGAGGATGGAAATGTTTCACTTGGTTACCACTAGGTGCCTATCTGGTGCAAAGACAGTGAGTAGTCAGAAGGCGAGCTCCCTACAGTATGCATCAGGACGACCACCCCACAACAGAAGGCCTTTTGCATTCTCCAGTTCAACAAGTCTGTGACAACTGTGCAGTGTGATTTTCGGTGAGAGTATGTTACTGTACCCCCTACTGCCCAGAATGTTCGTCATCAACACGAGACACGCGTAGTTTCGATAAAGAGGTATTTTGTGTAAGGGGAAATCAACAAATTTCTTAAGGGTTTTTGACGAAGACATTGGGCGCATCTGGAGGAGTTTCGTAAGAAGTCCACAAAAGTCTACTTATCGTGCCAGCCATGAACTAGCAATTCCCCATATTACTTTTTGGAGTGTCATACAACACCATTTGTTATTCAAACCATACAGTTTTGCACTTGCACACACCGTATGCCAAGTGGTAAATAATGTGTGGTATTTTGTACATTCATTCTCGAATAGGAAAAGGAAGATTACACTTTTATTTCACATTAAGTGTTCTGTGACGTAGCCACATACGTGTGATATGTTTAGTTCCTGTGCCTCTGTGTCTGAAAAACACAAATTAAAAACTGATGTACTGATGTGGCTCACCAGATGCCACTGCATTAATTCGCACTGCTAAAACATTGTGGTATTTTGGCTCCTCAGAATGCCAGGCCGATAACACAAACACTCTTTTATGTATACAAGGCACACTCACTTATGTGATAGAGAAATGATCTTGACTGTTGTAGGGCCGTCACCCTGAAGTCTTTCCATGGGTTGTGAAGAAACACACATCAAATCTGGTTGAAACACAATGTCATTATTCCTCACACAGATGAAGATTTTACAAACACACACTAGTTACTATGTGGGTATGCAGCATGACATGATAGAGGTTACCCAGGTCTGGTTGAGTGTTGAATTGCCCAGTGCCATAACCCAGTGGAGAGTTAATGATGAGGGTCGTTCGGTCTATGGCCCCGGGGAACCTGGATACCTTCGTCAATTTATTGATGATGTTGTCACGTATATAACTGTTGCACTATTTATACCTTATGACGAGACTGTAGGCCATCTCGTATACCTGAAATATGCTATGAAATTGTGGGTGATGCTACAAAGGGTGTAGTAATCTACAATTAATCGACAAAATTTTAACTTTGTAAAGCATTTTATTCACTGTGCTTGCTTACAGGTGAATAATGCATGAAAATGGACCCATCACTTATGGTCTGCTGGTGACTTTGGCATGAAATAAACATGGTATTATGATAGTGGATAGTGTTAAGCTTTCTGAAGAGAGTGGGGGCAGCTCTCCCCTCGGTACTTAAAATAAATAAAAAAAATGTTCCGGTTAATTCATTTAATATTGCAGTGAGGTGATTACAGCCTAAATGATGGTACCGAGGGGGCTCACGGAGCGGGCGACCAATGCAGCCGGTCTAATCCAAGTGCTGAGACGAACTGGCCGAGTGACCTCGGTTCCCGTTACGAGTGAAGAAAACCGAAGTCAAATAGCGAATGATGAAACATAACATGAACACTATGTGATATGATTGTAATGGTGAAAAATTGTATAAATGAGATGAGCACATTGGTGACACTCCATTTATTAACAAATTTCTATTAATATTGAAGTTCTGAAGTTGACGCGGTGTCTCACCACACTGAATGACATGCTGCAAGGATGGAGGCCTTTATAGGCAATCGTCCCTTCTGAAAACATAATTGACATTTTATAAATACAAATTAAATACAATATTACATTTCTCATAAAAAGCGTTTGCATTTCACTTCATATGACGTGTTAGAATTTCACTGGCTACAGTGTTGCCAGGTGGCTGTCTGCTTAAGGGATGGGCAAGTCCACCTGGGAAAAGGGGTATGGAATACCATGCTTGATTGCTCTTAACACAATAAAACCCACCCCTGACTGTAGTTGTGAATGCGGCGACAGTGTTTAATGTGTTTGTAAAAATGCTGCACACTGCTGGTGACAGTTTGGGGCACTTATCACTTCAACTTCGGCCTACAAGCCAGTTCGATTGCACTTGGTGGTGCGTTACTTCGTAGGTCGTGGTGCGAACTGCTACGAAGCAACGACCAATTGCCAGTGCCCTCAACGGCTGTGGCTTTGGGGGTAAACACCGTTTCGAATCGCTTACCTATTTATTAAAACAGTTACCTCTTGTAATGAATGAGTAGGGTGGTCTCTTAAGTTACGTAATCCTTGTCGGCAAGAAGGTGCAAGTTCCATTCTTGTCGACCTGCACTGTGCACTCTTGACCTGATGTGGTTGGTGCGGCCAGGTGTAGCTGGTGTAGAAGTTGTGACTGCGGTGGTCAGAGTGGGCACAAGGAGCTCGTGGACGCATGGTTTACATCAAGCATATGCCCTGCATTATCATAAGTACTGATAAAAACTGTCACACAGGCATGAAAACTTAAGTATCGTAAAACTGGCGAGGTCAACAGTCGACACCAGGAAGGGGAATCCTCGGGATGTAGGGTGATGAAAAATGAAAACACTTGTTCACGTGTTCGTTAAAATTTTTTATTATAACAATTCCATTTCATGGTACAAAATGTTTTTTTAAAAACATTTTTACAATATTATTTCCTATTTAATTTTTACTTTATATATTAAGATTGTGTTACTCTTACCTGGAGTTCAAATTTAGTAAAGGCACAATTTTAGCTAACAGTTAATATTTCGGTACACCTGCCTAACATCGTGTAGGGCCCCCGCGAGCACGCAGAAGTGCCGCAAGACGACGTGGCATGGACTCGACTAATGTCTGAAGATATGCAGGAGGCAATTCCCACCATGAATCCTGCAGGGAAGTCCACAAATCCATAGTANATGGACTCGACTAATGTCTGAAGGTATGCAGGAGGCAATTCCCACCATGAATCCTGCAGGGAAGTCCACAAATCCATAGTAGTGCGAGGTGGTGGAGATATCTTCTGAACAGCACGTTGCAGGGCATCCCAGATATGCTCAATAATGTTCATGTCTGGTGGTTTAGGTGGCCAATGGAAGTGTCTAAAGCCAGAAGAGTGTTCCATTTACTATTGGTAAATTACATGACTGTTTATAATGAGTGAGATCGCCCCAAGTTGCTTCCACGTGCCGACCCTCAACGCCCACTACAGTTAGACTACAATATAATGTTGGCACAGCTGTGGAGTGCTATCCTACACCACATGCCGAAACCCAAAATTCCTTACTAAAGTAACACAGATTAAATTATTACATCCATTTTACACATTTACATTCACTTTTTATTTATTAACAACTGCCATTCGAATGGTGCCTGAAAAAATCTTTAAGTTTTACAGCATTGGGGGAAAAAAATGCAATTATCTTTACATCACTGATGTGCTAATTGTGTCTCTGAAAGGAATCATGTACACTTGCTGAGCAATGCATTACACAAGGACACATTTAAAACCTTTTATTGTACTTATAATGTATATGCATATTTAAATTTGTTTATATAGTAAAGTTTTTAAGCATTACATTGCTTTGAATAGTTCGCAATACTAATGTCAACACTTTGATGCTACAGATATAGCTATGCCTCATTAATTATTAATGATCACTTATTACTACTCTTGGTATGCAAACACCTGTGATTATTTACAAGGACCTTCGCTACGATATGTGATTACCTTTTAAATCAATAATTATATGGGTTCGGTCACCCACGTTGCCATAACTTTAAATATGTATCACCAGTGCTCCGGGTGAACACCTTTTTAACATTCATTTTCCCACTCTTAATTTAATGAGGGCGTAGTTTAACACTGCACAGACGTTTCACACATGTTATTTAGTGTTTGCTTCTTATGAGCCTTTTGGACATTATCTTGATTTTGAGGTTCTGGAATGTAGTCGTTGCCTGCGGCGGATGTCAGGCAGACATGCAATGTGTTTGGTGGGCGTCTTACCTGCAGGGCGACAGATGACACACGAGGGGCGACAAGGGTTCAGGGATAGGCACTGTGAACAGCATCACANCCCCAAGTTGCTTCCACGTGCCGACCCTCAACGCCCACTACAGTTAGACTACAATATAATGTTGGCACAGCTGTGAAGTGCTATCCTACACCACATGCCGAAACCCAAAATTCATTACTAAAGTAACACAGATTAAATTATTACATCCATTTTACACATTTACATTCACTTTTTATTTATTAACAACTGCCATTCGAATGGTGCCTGAAAAAATCTTTAAGTTTTACAGCATTGGGGGAAAAAAATGCAATTATCTTTACATCACTGATGTGCTAATTGTGTCTCTGAAAGGAATCATGTACACTTGCTGAGCAATGCATTACACAAAGACACATTTAAAACCTTTTATTGTACTTATAATGTATATTTAAATTTATTTATATAGTAAAGTTTTTAAGCATTACATTGCTTTGAATAGTTCGCAATACTAATGTCAACACTTTGATGCTACAGATATAGCTATGCCTCATTAATTATTAATGATCACTTATTACTACTCTTGGTATGCAAACACCTGTGATTATTTACAAGGACCTTCGCTACGATATGTGATTACCTTTTAAATCAATAATTATATGGGTTCGGTCACCCACGTTGCCATAACTTTAAATATGTATCACCAGTGCTCCGGGTGAACACCTTTTTAACATTCATTTTCCCACTCTTAATTTAATGAGGGCGTAGTTTAACACTGCACAGACGTTTCACACATGTTATTTAGTGTTTGCTTCTTATGAGCCTTTTAGACATTATCTTGATTTTGAGGTTCTGGAATGTAGTCGTTGCCTGCGGCGGATGTCAGGCAGACATGCAATGTGTTTGGTGGGTGTCTTACCTGCAGGGCGACAGATGACACACGAGGGGCGACAAGGGTTCAGGGATAGGCACTGTGAACAGCATCACACGTTTCATCTCATTTGTATGGTGAACCACCACAATTTACAGGAATGGGGATCTAGCAACCAGATGCAATAATAGAGGATCTAAGAGACTCCCATAAAGTGAACGTGTTCTGCGCTGTTTCCTGAGAAAAGATTTATGGTCCATTGTATTTTCCTGACAACACAGACATGTGAATCTCATACTTTAAAATGTTGCATAACTGGCTTTTACCCCGGTTAAAGGCAGATTCTGCTGATTTCATTTTCTAGCAGAATGTAACACCACTGCACTGGAACTTGCANTTTTACCCCGGTTAAAGGCAGATTCTGCTGATTTCATTTTCTAGCAGAATGTAACACCACTGCACTGGAACTTGCAAGTGAGAACATTTTTGAACGATTTTTGAATGTTCAATCAGACGTTAGGTACCTGCTGATTTGGTATAACACCATTGGCCAAGGTCACCCCTAGCTCGCTATAATTTTTTCTTGTTGTGGTCTATGAAACATTCAGTTTGTGGGTGGGCCATGGTGGTGTAGGGGCCATGGTGGTGTAGGGGCAAGACTAGTCTCCTACCTGTGCACACTTGGTTCGATTCCCAGCGAAGTCACTCATGGACTGTCGCACATGGGAATTGAGCCAGACGATGCTACTGGTCGGCAGGTTTTCTCGAGGATCTCCCATTTCCCCCGCCCTTGCATTCTGGTGCTCCTCCATGTCCACGTCGCTTCACATCAGCTCTCAAGACCTCGATGTTAAGAGCCACCCAAATCTCTTCCCTCCACTATCTCAGTTAATGTGCACCCCTTCCTACAACAACGGACAAAACTCCGAAACCACATAACAACAGCAGTGGCGGCAGTAACACTATACACTGTTCACGGTAAAGTGAGCCCTTTTGAGGCCCTAGTTAATTTTTTCCTTTCAGCCATTTTTTATCATTTGAATAATTTTTTTAACTAAATATTGCCATGTAAGTAATGAACACAGTGTGTATATTCCACCGCACTCGGAAGTTAATGTCTAAGGCTAAAATAAAATATATTTATTGACCATTATTCCAAATGAGAGGGCTTTTAAAAGTGCTCACTTTACCGTGAATAGCATGTAGTCATGTTCGCTATTGTGTGGGACGAATGTGACTATCGTGTGGATATATTCCATGAATCTGTAGGTAGAATATTGAGAATTTATGATAATTGCAAGCGAAACTTTATTGTCAGATATGTCTTTCATTATTCACCACACGGCTCTGTTTTTTAGTTAAAAATATTTAACCTGTACTTTCTTTAAAACATTTATTCAATTATAAGGTTATCCTCTTATTGTAATTTCACAGAATTTCTGTAACAACTAATTTAAATATAATACTACAATCTCCTTAATGTTTGTAAATATTTTCATCAAATATCTTGAATGACTCACTTCACTGGCATTGCACATCCTCCTCAGCCCTGGTGATGTCATGTTTACAGTAATTGTTATAACTTCGTACAGGGCGTTACCCAGTTGCTCGCCAACAGTAACGGGACCATAGATACTGTTAGTGAAATTACTGGCCATTGAAATCAGTAATTAAAGGTGTCCGTAATTGGAGTTTGTCAGTGTTTGTCAGCAGTACTGGAACAGTGTGTAGTAAACAATACAAATTTTCACTCGTCGGTAGGTTGGTATTTTCGAAACGCTCAGCCGTGTTATTAATTTAAATCAAGGAAAAAATGGCAAAACTAGAAACTTTATTATTAAATTTTATTTTCCCTGATCTTAACCTATAAACAACTGATCATGCATAACATATATACTTACTCATACTTACGGAACTGAAGATCAATTTTCGTAACAAAATATGTTAAGTTTTATGCTCACTTATTTTTTTTTGCAAAATTTTTATGAATACTGTTTTATATTTAATGAGGCCATGCTTCACATTTCTGTATAAATCTTAAGAGAGCACACATGTTTTCCGGAACATATCCGGCTCTCCGCACCTCCTCCCCTCCTGTGCCAGATACACCAAGTTATCACAGGAGACAACTTACAGAGCCTAATTTCTATGGACAGTCCGGTATTACTACCTTGAGTCATCTAGGAAAACATGCCCCTCCACTTGACTGCCCAACAATCAAGCTTCATAGGTCTGAACGACTTCCACTCTAACATGGAAGACGGTTGACCTAACAGTGATACCAGTCTCATTTGTTACCATGTCCCGTCAGTCTCGAGTGATTCACCGAACAGAGCCTTGGAGCTACATGTGAGTGCTCACTGCGTGGCCACACACATAACCCGGCTGTCTCCCCACAAATAGAAGTGGTCACCAATATAAGGGACGTCAATACTTCGGGAAACATAACTCACATCATCAGCACGAACACTTGTTTCAACCCGCCGTTGCATGGACTCCCGGATGCGTTAATGAATCCCCGGAGAATCCCTCATTGTTTCGCAGCCCGCCACAATACGGTTACGAATGGTTTCCACATCATGCACTGGGCTTGCACACACAAGTGCCTGTAAATGTTGCCACAAATAAAAGTCTAGTGGATACAAATCAGTGCTGCGATGGCTTTCCAAAGCTCTTTTAACACTCGTCGACCCTCAAGACTTCGTTGGTAAAAACCGGCTAGTAAAACTTTCGTACTGGAAAAATCCTGTGAATTTTCGAGTTTAATTGTCATAAATTATTAGTACTGCAACCCAGGGCTGCCCATTTAACTTATTTATTTTGTATATTTGTGGCCTCATTGCTGGGATATAAGACATGTCAATAATTGTGGTACCCCACAAGATTATATACCCTTTCTTCTGCTGGTGTAAAGGTTTAAACCCTCACAAAACACGTACGAGGGCTTTTTTAAAGTAGTGCAGTACGGGGTCGTTTGTAAAACGGATTTCGGGGATGTTTGTAACATGTTATAATCCATTCACGGTATCTTCGATACTTTTGAAAAGAACNCAATTGTCCCCATAGTGTTTGTAAGTAATTACCCTTATTACTTACATGCACTACGGGGATACAATTGGAATTGGTTTGCTGGCTTGAATTTTCCAGTGTAAAAATTTTCGCTGTACTCTAGTAATACTATTATTAAGCTTTACAAATAGGCTTAATATAATTAAAAAAATGGGTTTTTATTCCAATATTTCTTTACAAAACGATTATAGTATTGTTATTGTTACCCAGCTGTTCACACTATTCGATGCAAGAAATCATGCAAAGGATAAAATTTATTTTCGTGCATGAAAAATGTCTTTCGTATGCGTAGTAAAGAAACCACTCACACTGGAAATACAAAAGTTGGTGCCCAGCTTCACACTGAAAAGAACATCCGGTGACATCTGTGGGAGATATTTCGTACCAACCATACGGAAAATACCTGTTACAACTGACCCGCTTTAGTTCCGACTCCAGTCTCACCTACCGTGCCACAGTTTCCTTANAGGATAAAATTTATTTTCGTGCATGAAAAATGTCTTTCGTATGCGTAGTAAAGAAACCACTCACACTGGAAATACGAAAGTTGGTGCCCAGCTTCACACTGAAAAGAACATCCGGTGACATCTGTGGGAGATATTTCGTACCAACGATACGGAAAATACCTGTTACAACTGACCCGCTTTAGTTCCGACTCCAGTCTCACCTACCGTGCCACAGTTTCCTTAGAAATGAATGTTGTCTCTTACACGGCGCATGCTAAACAGATCCTACAGCAACATCAGGTTAATGAATATGGCCAAAAGTGGTGAAAGGGTAACCTGTAGTTTTTGGGACAACACTAAAATAAGCGTGGGGGACATTTCAAGGACTGACTACTATTTTCTCACACTATAGTCTATTCGCGGATTTTTCACACTCGTTGAATCAAACCTTTGAAAAATGACCCCATGCATTGTGTGCTTAGTTGTTTTGTAAATATTTAATGCATGACAGGCGTTTAATACTTCTGTTAGGANTTAGAAAAAAAATATCTTATTTTTTATTAATTTAAATTTTTAATTATGTTTTATTTATTAATTATAACATTTCAATTATAAAAAAATATGAATAAAACAGTGTGATAACATGTGTGTTGGTAATGCCTAGCAAGATATAGTTCTTATGGAAAGTATTGATGTGTGACGTCTTTTGGAATAGAAACCTCGCTGACGCCCCTTTGCGAGCGCCTCCCCAGTCGACACGTGTC
>NQII01002340.1:0-37400 GCA_002778355.1 Clitarchus hookeri
TTAAAAAACTACACTGGAAAAAAAACATCAGTTAATATTAATTCACGATACTGATGCACTCTACCACCAGAATTAAGTGATACATCACACGATGTTAACATTATGTTCAAAGACACAATGAAAACACTTAAGTTCATTCTTTTCAGCAAATGTTTTCCGTATTTCCCCTAGTATGCCACAAAAATAAAACATTCTAGAGGTGAATTAAACTTTTACATAATTTGTATATATACAATGGTGGACTTGTGCAACATATAATTAGGGTANATGGTGGACTTGTGCAACATATAATTAGGGTATCTGAAATTTTTGTAAAGGTGTAAAACAGAATAGTAAATGTTACAACATGCCCAAAATTTATTAAACAATGGGAAAACCCATCCATCCCACTCACATAACCCACTAATGCTAAATTGCAATGCATAAATCTATGAACTTCAACAGTAATGAAACACAAATGCTACAGTGAATTCGAGTATATTCACACAAATGTCCCCACAATAAACCCACCAAAAATGTTTAGTAATAGGGAAATAAAAAAAAGACACGCAAACAAAAATTTTTATAACCCAATTAAAAATTATATTTTTAGGGTATTCTTTTCAAAAAAAATGTTTTAAAGCTCATAAATAGCGATAAAGTTTCTGAAATGTAGGAGTAAAGACTAAACTACTGTTCTTGAAACTGCTAAATGACAAGTACATTTACAATTACGTAAGCACTGCACACAATCCAACCTGCACTAGGCTAACACGTGACTACAGTCGTGCAAACAGGGCACTAAACGCAAGACTATAATCCCGTCATCAGCTCCAAAAAAGTATTTTTATTGTAATAATGTTTGAACATACAGGAAAAGCTATTTCGGTGACTTTGGATAAACAGCTGCGTGATAAAGTCTGAAACTAAATATTTTTTATTTTAAATGGTTTGCCTACCTGGAGCAATTTTCCACGTTTGAGGCTCAGAGGTGTGGGAGCAATAAGGGCTACTCTGTTACATGCGTCAAGAGCACCGTCGTAACTAATTACAAGGCTCTGAACTGGAATGCAGTATTCTCAACAAGCTGCATGTGCCTACGAGACACTTAAGTGGTGACTATCGTTTCATTGGTGGAAAGCCTGCAGCACGGTTCAATATGCAGGGTTCCAAGAGTATTTTTTATATTTACCTGATGCATGTATTTTGAGACACAACACTTTGAAAAAGCAATTTTTAGCAATGATGGAGTGCTCTGAAATGGTGTTTCTAAGTTGCGTGACTTCTTGAATGCACTCGACAGACCCCATCTGAAGTGTGTATACATTTCATAAGCCCATACATTGGATGCACATTCAATAGTTAAGTGGGAAAAACTTGTATTTCAAACACACTGCAATGCAGTTCAATCGATAAGCAAGCAAGCACCATACAAGGACTCTAGTAAAATACAGTCTAAAATTAGTGTTTGCATGTGTAAATTTTATCTCATAAAAAAATACCAGTATGTGTTTTGGGAATATTACATTTTTCCAGGAGGGGTAGAAAACAATTATCTACAGCCACCACCTTTATCTTTTGTGCTATTAAATATACAAAAAAAAAATTGTCAAAGTGGTTAAAAAAAAACATTTTTACTGCTTTCCTGTGCAGTTTCTTTAAAAGAAAGGAAGAAAGTACAAAGTGGCAACTGTAGTTTAATCCATTGGCTTATATCACGTGTAATAATCTCCTGATGTTACAATCTAGTTTGTAACAAACTCTTATTGCTGGAAATGCATATCGCAGCCTTGGGAGGGCCCACCACGATGCTTCCTTATGGAAAGACGTGACCTTGAGGCATTTCAAATTGTTCACCAGGGATTCTCCTTGAGGTGCGTATTATTAAAAAAGCTCAGTAAAAACAATCAAAGGGATAAATTTTAATGAATGAATATCGAAATGAGTACATTCTTTCTTTTCGTGGACACGTACGAGCAGGACAGCCACGGATAATTGCACAGTATCTATCACCGGCAATTTTAGAGGTGATGTTTTGTTCTCTTTCCAGTTTGTAGGTCTCAGTATCATTCGACTTCTTCCAATTAACAGCATGTGTCTGAAGGTATTACGTAAAATCATTAAGAATCTATTTGAAGCTGAAAGCTGAATTATCTCCATTGAGCCAGCAATTTTGGCCACAGAATTAGCTAAAGTTATGTGGTACTGATACTAGTTTGTTATCACTTAAAATTCCCAAATCTTCAAACACAATCAATATTGTCAGATACCAACACTATCAAGGTTTGTAGGTAACAGATAATTTATTACCTTTTCTAGCAAAGAAAATGGTCAGAGTTAAGATTTAATATCATCAAACTGGTGTTTCATACTACTGGTGTGTTTCACATTGTTTTAAACCAAACTGTCGTCAGTACTGTCGTATAAAAAATTAACTGTACCTATAAATTATACATAAAATAATATAAACACAGTTAAGATTAGTATTTAATACATTTTCTATGAAAACTGCTGGGAAAAAGTTTTAAATCTAGGGCTGGGCGAGTCCAAGCCTGGCACATTTAACTATTATAACTCAACCCAAGAACCCCTCCACTATTACAATGTGGTGAGGAGGGGGATATTTGATTTAGTATTATTCCGATGATAATTTTTCAGATTTTCTGATGGAAACCTATAAAAAATAAAAAGGGGATAAAAATAATATTAAAACATTAAACACTATTTACGTTAAATGGGAGCGAGTTGTGCAGGTAAAATAAAATAAAAAGCTTTTGTCTAATATATTTCTTATTTCATAGTAGTTTTCCAAATATTCTTGTCTGAATTCCTTAATAAAATGTTTGTATCTTCGCCAAGTTTGTAAGTTACGTACTTCTTATACTTCATAATTCAAAGAAAGGTTACCTGAGCAAGGGTCTGTTTATCAGTATTGTGAGATTCTGTAGCATGCTGCAGGCGAGAAGTCAGAGCTTGAACTTCGTTCTGTTTCCCGGACACAGACTCCTCGAGCTGACGACACGCTTGCAACAGGCGCGAGCGCTCCGAGTTCAGCTCTGCACGCAGTTCCTTCAGTTTGCTCTGGAAAGCTTGCGAGGCCTCTTGCTCTTCTGCAAGAGATTTCTCCTTCTCGGCAAGTTGCTTTTTCAGCTTAACCATTGGATCTTGTCGACCCTAAAATAATAAAAGTAACTTTTGAACTGAATATTTTCATGAGACACTATTTTACTCTTTCCTCTACATCAAATACTTCCACTCATTTAATTTGTTTCTAACAACTGCATTACATCATTAAAAATGGAATTATAATTCAGCAATATGATAAAAACCACAGAATAAATGCTGCTCCCCTGTCAGCCCTAAAATTTTCATGGCGTGCAGTAAAAACATAGTGGTAAATTAAATGCCACTCATCTTTGCTAATTATCTTAATTTTGTTGACTAGGAAGTCATCCAAATTTCTTCGCTTGGTATTCTTTAATTATACCCAACTCCAACTACCATTAAGAAATTTCTGATTATATGGAGAGTACACTAACTTTAAAATATAAATCACACTTGGTTTCAGATTATTTGATCACAGATAGGAACACAGTTTAGTTCCCAGGATGCAAATCATTTGCATGCCATATAACATATGGAAGTCATTAACACATTCCAGGTCAGCTGATCACTGATGTTAGCATGTGCACAATTAGATGAATGTAATATTTGTAGATACAATATGCAAGGTATTGTACGATTTTCACACACAAAATGTTTTAAGCACTACATCCAATTTGATATTTGCAAACATGTACGGATTTAGTGGCCAAGCAATTCACACACACGCCCTGTTCCTTACTCAGTAATGGTTTATTTATAACAGGTGTAGTTGTTTACGTCAGCAGAGATAGAAAATGCACAAGCAACTGCAACAGTTTGTACACTTACCTCAATCCATTCAGAGTCAAGAGCAGCTGGTCCCTCCTGCTGCTTGTTCAAAAGAAGATCAATCAGTATCTGAATCTCGGATCGAGACAACTCAGCTTTGCGAACCAGTGGGACAAGAAGGCTTACATTCACTCCCTCCCTCTCTCCACCTGCGACACAACAAGCTCAATATACACTCAACTGTTCATTTACTTTCATCATTTCAACAAGACAATACAAAAATATACTGTTAATTTCATTCAAATTAAATTTAAAACAATATTGTTTAAATTAACCCACTGCTGAAACCTAATGTATCTGTTATTTGAGGGTATTTTTGTTGATGAAAACTTGAAGTTATACACACTTGCACATCAGTATGTGCATTACAAAAAATTAGTGCAATGAGTATGAGGTGGATTTGCCGTAGACAATGCAACATTAAACTGATTCTTCACAATTCATTTTCTAATACCATTTATATTATTAGGAATAATAATAATACATTAAATTTTTCTACATCAAACAGGATCAAATAAACTATTAGGAATTAAAAGAAACTTAGATAAAATTCCTTCCCACCCATACTTTTCATTAAAAGATACTGTTGGTTTAATCCTAATAATTATACTACTAACGTATTTAATATTAATAGAACCATACCTATTAGGAGACCCAGATAATTTTACCACAGCAAACCCATTAGTAACCCCAACACATTCAACCAGAATGATATTTCTTATTTGCATACGCAATTTTACGTTCAATCCCTAGAAAATATGGAGGAGTAATGGCATTAATATTATCCATTTTAATTCTAATAATTATACCTATTTATAAAAGAAATTTCCAAGGATTAACATTTTATCTTATTAATCAAATAACATTTTGATTAATAGTAACAACAACTACACTTAACAATAATACGTGCAAAACCGGTAGGGGAGGAAAGGNGAATACGTGCAAAACCAATAGGGGAGGAAAGGCATGATCTCATCAGTCTTATTTCGAAACACCAGAGTTAAGCAAAGGATGTTACAACTGACAAAAAGGGAAGAAATAATATAACATGTTGCTGGTCTGCATCGCTTCCCTTACCCCGTACTGCTTGAGCAGGCGAAACAGTGTGCCAAAGGAACAGTGGTAACGCAAGAAGTGCACTGAGATTTATAAATTAGAGCAGCCACATGTGCCTGATAAGCCTATCGGTACTTGTACGCTCCTGACCCTAAGCGGATTGAATTTCTGAAGTTATCTTTGAAAGATTGTTCTGGTCATTGCCCTTGCCTCTCTCAGGGAGACTTGGGGTGCAGGGAACCTTTTAGTTCCAGCCAGCGAGACTACTTAAGCAGCGATGGGCCTTCGAGCCAGCAGTCTTATTTTTGGAAGGTTGTGTGACCTTAGGCACCAGGTGTGCGGAGACAGCGAAGCGACAAGCCAGCAGGGCAACGAACAGCGGCGAGAGTGAGCAGAGCGAGAGTGAAGTCTGCGGACTGCGAGCATCAGTACAGTGGAGAGAGAAGAGAGACTGATGGGGGTGGACTATAGAACTGAATGCGTGAGTGCCAGACATTTGGAATGATGGCAACAGACAGACTAACTATGTGTGCATAATGAGTGAATTGAGTGACTGTAACTAGTATAGAGATACAGATAAGGACTTTAATTATAAGTGAGATAGACATTGAATATTGCGTTCGAGAAAAACAAGAGTAATAGTGGCTATAGATAGTTTAATGTTAAAGATAAAAGCTGTGTGAATAAAGTAAAAACAAAATTTAGTTACTTTTATGAACACCTCCATCCCTCACAAACTCTGATATGCCCTTCTGGCATCTTCTAACAATAATTTCTTAGAAAATCAGCATAGTACTTGAATGTCGACATTTAAAATTAAATTACAGTTTTCTCCAGTAAAATACTTTAACGTAAAAAAGTTACAGAAAAGCCGAAAACGTAACTTCACATTTCAACATTCCCACATGTTTTTAATACAGATATTACGATTACCTAGCAAACAACATTTTGATGAAGAATTTTTTTATTATATTATACATGACTTGTGTATCACTGAAGATGTAATCTGTTTAATAAGGAAATATTACTGGGCTAAGTCATCGCGGTATTACCTTCAGACCACAAGGTTTCGGGATTGAATCTTTGGCTACACATCAAGGATGCGTGCAATGTTTTAAGATTGCAGGGAAACATTACAAAAGTTGTGACATCAATAAAACTATCATTAAAAATTCATATATGCTCTTGAATTATGACCAAAGACATACATATATAGATATAGCATACATGCAGATAAACAATTATTAAAAATTTAAGTTCAAATTTGTAATGGTGACCAAATGTGATGTACATGAACACAATATAATTTAAATAACAGCTCCTCTAACTTATGTTGCTATTATGGCTAAAGTTTTGGAAAGTATAGAATCCTTCTCATAATCAGCCATATGATGTGTTCAATATAAATGCAATTACAATGACGACAGCAGTCAGTTGTAGAAAAGTGAAATGACTCAGAGTTCAACAATGCTGCATTTATGAGCAGCAACTGCTCAATTATTTCTCATTTCATCTACTGTCGAGTGTAATGTTTCTTAACTGCAATAACTATAAAATAGTGATAATGAATTTAAAAAATGAGTGTCAATAGTTATATGCCTATACAGATCACTCCATTTACCAATAATCATTTGCAATTTTACCCCTCCTAAATTTCCTGCAAATGTAATTTTTTTTTCTGTTTAAAACTGCACAAACATAGCAACACAACTTTTCTGCCATCCTCCAAATAAAGTTTTTGTGCATTAAATTGAAAGTAATTTAAACTGTGGCTATTAAACCCCTGCGCTTATTTCATGTAACTACTCAGATGACAAAATTATATATAAAACAAATTTTTTTTTTTTTTAATTAATTAATTTATTTAACAATCAAACACCCCTGCAAAGTCCAGTTAAAAAATTAGGACTCCTCTCTCTGTAAGGAGCATAAAACAAACACCGCAGGGAGAAACACTGGAATTAAATTGCTTTCAAAAACCGTGTTACAGATTGAACAGGACATGATCTTAAAAATACCCATTTTTCCACCATTTTATTTATAGTTTAAAGTGTTGCACATCATTGAGTGTATCAGCCAAACAAACCAGCTGCACACATTCTTAAAATTATTACTTACATGGCGAAGCCAATCCTAAGTGATTAAATTCAGGGTTTGAGTTAGCAGCAAGAAAACATCTTCTCACACAGAACAATGAATACAGGCAATTACTAGAACATTAGGTCAGAAGTTAAGGTCACTACTTCAAACCCTGAGATAATACTAGAGTTTGCATAGGAGGCACAAAAGCACATTATTACAACAGCATATGAAAAATGTGAGTTTTAGCGTGAATTATACATGCTGCTAGACGCAGATGGGTTTTCCTTTTAGGAATTGAGGGTTCAGAGGAAGATCTTGCAGAATGTTTCTATTCTGACATCTCTTACAGCGCACAAGAAACCCTACTTTTAGTAAACCCAAAACAGCTGTCGTTAAAAAGAATTATCACGCAAGAGCGAAACCTTCCCAGAAGGAAAACTGTTAAACTTAATAGACACCTAAGCTAAAAAGCAAGTGCTTTAGGTGCATTACTACAATCCCAGAAAGACTGCGAATGCAACTGAATTTTCCCCACTTCCAATTCTGAATATAAAGGATTTAAACATTAGTATACATTTTCCAGTAAGAGAGCTCCTGGCAAATTTGCCATTTCAGCTAAAATTATCCTAAGCATAAAAATATTCTTAAGACAAAATACACATTTCCCTAACATCTCTGTTCCTAAACCTTCTTAGATGCCAACTCCTAATATTATGACGATAGAATCCTGTCAATAGAAAAGAATATCAATGCAACTAATAATGTAGTATGAAACAGACTAATGACACTAGAAAGTATTTGATTAAATAATAGAGAGTCAAACTTTTCAAACGTACTTATTCCAAAACCTACTTTCTACATCCCAGTCTCTGGCACACATTTTCAGAGACCTTTTTCAAGTCATTGTGTAATTCAACAGATATTGAATCCTACTCGCAATTTGTTTGAACACCCACCTTCAATATGAGCCATATGGGTATCACACACACGATAAACATGATACGTGATTAGTTCTAGAAAGGTGTGCAGCAAGTGTAATACAATAGCAGGATCAGCTGACAGATCACAGTAACCTCACACGGTATTGACTTACAGCTACCCTTTACACCTGTCTGCGTATGAGAAATCGCAAGCATGTGGGACACTGATCACAACTATGGTGCGTAGACTGCATGAAATGAATTTTTTAAACACACTACTAAGCTAATTCCCTGTCTGTTTCCTTATGAAAGAAAAACAAACCCAATACTCATGAAAGTGTACGAAAAAAATTTGAAGGTAACCTCCGTGATTACGTTAGTTTCAAGCCACGTGTTTTTGGCTTAAAATTCCCAATATACAAAAAAGTGGTTGATTTGTATCACTTTCGATATAAGTTTAGTTGCAGTTTTTAGTATGAAAGCACTACTATTTTTTACCCATTTGTTACAAGGCATGAAGTATGTAAGTGTGGTATTAAAGAAAATCTACCAGATTTAAACAAACTGAACTGAGTTAACTGCAAGCTCTTTGAATGAAAGTGAAACTGTGTAGTCTGTAAAGCAAGACCTGTAGCTTGCTCCAGTTTTGTAAGGTACGAGAGTAGCTTGCAACGGGACACTGCACCAGGTTGTACAACACGCAGAACCCATCACAAAGCAGAACAGACACTACCCAAATTGTTGTAAAAGTACTATTTATGTTGCATATGAAAGAAGAATGCATAAATTTTCTTAACGCTACAAAAATAATGGTTAAAATGTACTAATTAAATGTTTTAAAAAAATTAATTAAAAGTAGTCGATTTTTAATTAAAATTTAGGTGTACTTCCATTCTGGATGCTTCAAAATGCACATTAAAAAAAAACAATAAGCAAGACTATAATAATAATTACTCTGGTTGTATGCAATTAAGTTAGTAGTAAGGTTTACAAATAATATTAATAAATGGGTTTATGCAAATCCAATTCACCTACCAAAGCTATCGATTTTTATAACTGAAATAGATGTGGATAAAATCAATTATTAAAAATATTTGTAAAATTACTGATATTTTTTTGTTACATATAAACAGAGTAATTATGATAGTCTTGCTCAATGATTTTGTTTCTGCAAAATGTGCTTTCTGAAACATCCAGAGTGAAAATACAGTTCACTTTTAATTAAAAATAGACTTCTATTAATTGACTTTATTTAACATTTAAATAAGTAAATTCTAACAGATATTTTACAGTGTTACAAAATACACACATTTTTTCATATGCTATATAAATCGTACTTTTCTGACAATTTTTGGAAGTGCGTGTATACTACTTTTCAAGTTTTGCATTCTGTTGCCGTGTTCGAATAACCAGCATCTGCACTCACACTTCCACTCTCACTCCCGCCCACAATTCCCTGCATGCTCTTTATTTTGGACAGATCCACTCTAACAGTCACTCTCGAAACTAGTGTTTTTTATAGTGTGTTGTTTATGCTCAATTGCGCTTTTGTTCACAAATCACATTTTCCATAGTCATTATAGGCAATGGAGATGCAATCAAAATCCGAATTCAGATGATAAACAATTGTAAACAAATTACATTTTATAAATAAATAATTTTTTGTTATTGCAAACCTTTACTTACTGTGAAAAATTGTTTGTTCGCTCCGCATTGTGTGGTTTATGAAAGTGTGCAAAAGTAAGTATATACTATATATATTATAAATATAATATATAATATTATTATAGTTATATATATATTATAAATATATCATATACATTTATTATATTATAAATATATATTTATTTCTTATATATTATATATACACACACAGGATGATTCACAGCACCCGTATCACCTTTTCGCAGAAACAACACGACACAGGAGGTTCGCGAATAAATTGTGATAACTATACGCTGGAAGACATTGTATCTCTCTGCATACAAGCGGGCAGCAGCTCGGCAGTTCCGACCACATTCTCCTAGTATCATCAGCAAGTCAAATGCTTCTTCGTTTGTAAACGGCATTCCAGTCAGAAAGCAACGCCACAGATATACAAAGTCTGACACTGAAACAACACATACAATTAATGGTTGCAATGTAAAACGAAAGACTGACTGAATGAACGACTTTTACATTGTCAGTTAACTTGCATGCAAAGCCTGGTAGATGGCTTATCTGCTTGCTGCGTACTGCTGCATTATTCTCCGCTTTTGTTCAGAAGCATTCTAATACGTACTGCACGAGCCCATGCAGTAAGGCATACAGGTCTTTGCTAGTATCAAACCAGTCTCACACTCCAACCGGCAATTCCGTAATGGTGCACATTGCGTATCTGACGTGCATAGTTTACGCACAACCAATGATAATTGGATACACTTAACTGTTAAAACTTTTTTCGCGAACCCCCGGTGTCAAGTTGTTTCCGAGAAAAGGGGGTGATACGGATGCTATGAATCATCCTGTATATGGATTAGGGCCACGAGAAGCTAAATAGCGATAAGATCTACACTGCCGCGCGCAACAAGCCCGCCATCGGCACCAAGCGCATGGCTCTGAACAGACGTGCAGTGTTCTCATCGTGCTGCGTGTACCTACGAGACTATACTATGACCGTAACATTTCACTGGTGGAAAGTACGTAGAAAAATCGATGCAAGGGCCCTATACGAGGTTTCGCAGGAATTCACCCGAAATATTTTAAGTTATAACGGTTCCGAGAATGTCTATTTGGCCTCGCTGAAAGGCTTCAAAATAGCGCTGGCAATAATCGTGATTTGTTGAAAGTTATACTCAGCCCTAGTGTGAAGCGTTATTTCTTTTTGTGTGCAAACACATTGTGCAGACATGAAATTGTTTTAAAAACATGCATTACAAACACACTGCAAGCCAGTTCGCGTATTGTGCAGACTGGTGCCTTAAATTATAGTCCATTCACGGTTACTTCCAACTTTTCTAAGGCCGTGCTTAAGTTCTACTTCCAGGATATTCCTCCGCCTCATGCAAACAAAGCTTAAAAATGTACACCAGTGGACTAACGCAACGCATTTGTGCGCACTCAGCGTAATAATATTTTGCATAAGAACTATTTCTTACTAAGTTTTACCAACACACTTGTTTCTCACTAATTTTTATTTATCTTAATTATAAATTAAATATAATTTATAAAAGGTCTTGTTCAACCAAAAAAATAAGGTACCTTTGTGTTAACAGCAGTATAAAACGCTTGTGATACATGATATGTTTATGAAGCAACCAAACAATGCATACATGGGGTGTTTTTTCAAAGGTTTAATTCAAAAAGTGTGAAGAAATCGCGAATAGACGATAGACGATAGACTGTGTTACAAACTCCCAAGCTGCAGTTCTATGGCGTACAAGTGGAGCCAGCTGTTAATGCTTTTTAACAGTACTGGCAGACAAGCGCTGAGCAAAGAGTCGACGGAAAGTAGGCAGGCAGGCAGGCTGGCTGGCTGGCAAGCAAGTCGCTGACCTTGTAATCCCCACGTGGTCTTCTTCTCCGGGTAGTAATGTCACGGCCGACCATTTACTCCCGCACGCCGCACGCCGCACGCCGATGCAGTTCAACGACCTTGCCTTGTGCCAGGGAGAGCGAGAGAGGTGCGAAGTGAGAAACCTCGCCGGTCACAACTGTCTGGAATTCGGCCACCGCACGCTGGGGGCTTCGTCCTTGAAGATTTAAAGACGTTGAGGGGAGGCGGAGTACAGACCAGAACTGCTTCTACAATACGGCCGCGAATGTATGCAAGATTTTATTATATTATATACAGAATGTTTCTGAATTACACCGATAAACTTCTGCCGCAGGTTGATCACGAAAAAAAGCAACATATACGACGACCTACGGCCTGAAGTGAATCCTACGGGCGGTACTTATCTTTGAAGTTGAGTCTGAAGCACTAGTTTATTACAACTACTGGAGATAGAACACCGAGTTCCTGGATAACGTGTAAAGTTAGTTGTGACATGCGAATTAATAATACATCTTTTAAATCCAAGGTACGATACAGCATCGTGGAGACTGAACCGAAATAACGGTAGCAACACTGATTATTTTTTGACAGCGACAGACAGACGTTGGCTCCTGGGCGGTTTCAGCCCCACTACCACGGGATGTATGCTGCAGTGCGACCAGTACGCTCGGCACGACCGAACTTTTACGAAGTCACGAAACAATACTTACAACACACGTGTTTGTACAATATTTATATGCTTTCCGCTGTACTTTGCAGAAAAAATAATTGTTATTGTACAAAAAACGCGGCGAACCTTCGATATGACAATAAAAGGATAATCACTTCCCGCGTGATATCAAACAAGAAGTTACTGATATAACTAACGAGCCCACTTTCCTCTACATCGGTGCAAATAATTTTCACTGGAGTTTTTAAAAGCTTAGATGGTAGGTAAGCCTTGAAGTCTCGTTGATAGCGATATAATTATAGAAATCAGAAACCGATGTAACAGCAGTAAGAAAATTACAAACACACACGACACGTGTGTGTGTGTAATTTTCTTACTCTAACCCAGAAAACCTCGTACCATAAGCTAGCATACAACTAAATGCATTACGGAAGATGGATTCGGAGCATCAACTTCGGATATAATCAGTCTAATGTTTTGGTAGATAAGGTTCGCTAACTTAAAATATTTACGGGGACGTCATTTTGAAAAGAATTTTCTCCGCCATATATATATATATATATATATATATATATATATATATATATATNGTTAATTGGTTTCCGAGATATGACGAACTATTTTTTTTTATTTGGCGGCACCTTGCAAAAAGGCCATAAAAAGAAATTCTGTATGCGATGCCTCTAATAGATACTGTCAACATACAAATTTTGGTTTGATAGAATTGTTTAATAAAAAATGACAAACATATAAATTGTTTATATGACCGCGAGTTTGTAAATCGGTATCTCGCCCACTTAAATTATGTGAGTTTACATGGCCATCTGTAGCACTACTGGTGAGCGATTTGGTGGAAATTAGTTGAATGGTTAGGGAAATATGGCATAGTTCATCCATTTTTCCACCTCGCACTGTTTTTACAAAAAGGCCGGCAAAACATGATCGATGTAGGCATGATTAATTGATTTTTTTTTAACGAATACCGTTAACATACAAAATTCGGCTGAATTGTATCGAATTAATAAATATCTATTTATGTATTAGCGCATTTGATAATTGTCATAGATACTGCCAGTATATGAAGTTAAGTTTAAAATTGGTTACATGGTTTTGTTTATGCAGCATACTGAGCTATAGAGTATATAGAGAATTCACGGTTTCTTCGGATGTTCTGAAACGAGCCTCTGAAAAATTACCCCAGGCGTAACATGTCAACCTGTTTTTTCAACAACTTGTACACCACAAATATATAACACTGTGATTAACTTTAAAGTACTGTATTCTTGAATAAATGAAACTTTAACTTAGTGTCTTCTATAACTGACCTATATAATGTTGTATGCCTGCCATTTTTTAAAGTGTCTGATCCAATTAAAACCTAACCATTCGCATCGCACGCCATAGTACTACTTGTTCGGCAAATATGGTAGGATCTTAATTCTTCCCGAGGTATGACATAAAACTATATTTCTTCATGTGGCGCTATCTTACAAAACGGCGGACAAAAGCGACACTGTGCAGACACATTTGATGGTTGTAACAGACACTGCCTGTACACACAATTAATTTGAAATTGGTTACGTGGATTCATAGATTTAGCATACAAAACTAAAATGTTATGTCCGCCATACTGAAAATAAGTATCTGGCCCACTAAAAACACATACATTTAGTTGGCCCACTGTAGTAGCACTTGTTTGCCAAATTTGGTAGGAATTAGTTGATTGTTTCCCGAAATATGATGCGAAACTTATTTCTTCATGTTGCATTATCTAACAAAGTGGCAGACAAAAATTGCCAAATGTTGGCATATATGATGCGTGTAATAAACATTTTCTGCGTACAAAGCTTGGTCAAAATTTGCCAAACAGTACGGTAGATATAGCAAATAGACGTAAAATATGTGTATGGCTGCCAATTTAAAAATAAGTTATTTATTCATTTAAATTGCATATGTTCACATGGCCTGCCATTATATTACGTACCAAATTTGTCGAGAATCGACTGAGTGGTTTTCTAGATATAATGTGAAAGCTATATTTTTTCATGTAGTGAGTTTCCAAAATGGCGGACGAACGATATCCATCTCTAAATTAAGTGCTTAAACGACGTACTCCCAAAATACAAAATTTAATTTAAATCGGTTAAATAATTTCCGAAATACATGCTACTCTAATTTTTTTATGACCACCATTTTGAAAATAAGCACCCGACGTGGTCGAAAACTATAAAACTCTAATATTCTTATTAAGTACTATATGCGTACCGAATTTGGTGAAATTCGGCTCATGAATTCAAATGTTTTTAAGGGGGACACACATGCGCATACATAGAAAGGGGAATGATCTCATAAGCCATCTTTCCTTCGGAAAACATACTAGTAAAACAAGAACAACAAACATTCTGCGCGTAAAAGTATTCGATGCTGTACTCTTAGATAAATTCTGTAAAGACAGACGACCTTCACAGCAAAGCTACAGAGGACTGTCAGTTGCGCTTGACTAGTGATGAATGCGCTGCCAAACCCCAACGAAACACACTCCCGTGAAATAATTCCATTATTCCATGCATTATACAATAAAAACGAGGCGTATTTCGAGGACAATAAACCTCGCGCGAAACGACAGAGCCCCAACAGCAAGGAATACCCGGTATCTTACGAGGTAAACTGTTGAAGGTCGCAAAGAAAAGCTCGTAAGTTACTGGAAGACCTTTCAGTGCGCAGGTTTCACGAAGTTTGATTTCATGACACCGCACCAAGAAAGGAGCCTTTCAATAGCGAGAAAAAACTAGAGCTACTATTTCAATTTGCTTAGGCCTACGTAAATAAATCTTATTACTTTTTTTGGGAAAACTGAATTTCGACATGTCGAAATACGCATGACCCGCTTAGCCCGAGAAAGCCCGCTCGTGGTCGAGGAGCGTCTGTGTCGCGTATCCTTGTCCGAAGTTACTGCTGCAAGAAAGCCCTTTTGGCGCGGGCAGCTGGTTCCACTGTCCGTCCTTTCCCACTCCGAGCACCGTCTGCTGGGTCGGCCTCTTTGATCTATCCAAGCACAAGGAGTGGAGAAGCGGCAATCAACAACGAGGTCGTGAGAGCCAATGAGGGTAAAGCAATGTAGTGTGGAACAGCACCGGAATGCAAGGGTGACGGAAAAAGGAGATTCCCGGAAAAAAAAATCCGCCGACTAGCGGCATTGTCCGGCACGAGTCCCACATGCGAAAATCCTGTAGCGACCCCGCCGGGAATCTAACCCGGTTCGCCTTGGTGGACGGCGAGTAGTCTGACAACTACACCATTGCGGCCCTCAACATACATTCTCAAGGGCGATGAGGATCGCCCCGAACAAGCCGGAGACATCAAACAAGGGTTTTCCACAGCCTTCTGTTTGACAAGCACCCCAACTGTTACGTCAGATATGACGTCGTGCTCGCCCGAGGCAGTGGGAAGGCAGCTTTATGGAGTTGGGAGCCATCAAAAGTTGCCTTAGTTCGCAACCTGTGGTAACGAGGATCACTAAATGCACAGCCACGAGCCAGTTTCCAGCTACCTAATGCTCCCCCACAATTCTGGTTTCGATTACGGCATGTCGTAACACCTCTGTGACCTACCTGGGACCCTATTCCCCAACTTGAGCTAGCTTAAAGATGATCAACGTGATCGTCTTTATCATAAAAAGGGACATAACGATAGTTACTCATAAGCGCCTTAGTGCGGTATTCTATAAGCCATAGCTTTGTAAGTTTGGCAACGCAGCGGGCTGGGTTCTGAAATTAACTATCTGCTTGTTGAATTATATTTTTTNCCATAGCTTTGTAAGTTTGGCAACGCAGCGGGCTGGGTTCTGAAATTAACTATCTGCTTGTTGAATTATATTTTTTCCCGTTATTACAGAGTGTCTTGCGTCATACATTTTGTTATTACAGTGAATTTTCAACTATAACTGAAATTTATTTCTTAAAACATTTCAGATGGTACTAGTTCATTGTGACCATCACGAGATGGCAGCACTTACCCGTGGTCAAATAAGACACTTCGTAGTTACGTTAAAGCGAGAGTATTNTGTGACCATCACGAGATGGCAGCACTTACCCGTGGTCAAATAAGACACTTCGTAGTTACGTTAAAGCGAGAGTATTACTAGGGAATTATAAAATCTACTCCTTCAATGTATTCCAGATACCGTTTAATTGTGCGGAAATATAACAGAATATATTATTTATCATGTTTGGGGCAGTTTCAAACGTTTTATTTTCTGTAAGACGTGGAATAGAACAAGGAGTATAAGCTCCGCGTTTGATTGAAATTCACAAGGCAGTGAACACACAAAATAATCGTGAATAAGATAAAATTCTTATGCTGGTCGTTTTACTAAATCTAAGGATATTAAATGTTTTGGCAACTTCTACATCCTCCCTTACAATATTTAATTACTGGGGAAAAGGGGAAAGCAACTCTCAGTGGACTTTCATTCTAAATGGTGAATAATTATTTAATTTACGCCACGTTCTTGTTGCTCTTCGTATGAAATTACAAAAAACTGATTTAAAAGTTCCTGAATAGTCCATGGCGGCTTTAGTGGTAGGTAATTTAATGACTAAGTTATTGGCCGCTGGAGAGTTTAGAACGAAAAGTCTGCATACATTCAAATGTAAATTGTCCGAGACATAGTTAAAAATGACGTTCCGAAGCGATTGGGAACGGTCGTTTTACAGTTCACAGTTGGATAGCAAGGCTTGGAAGATTGGCATTGTCGGTGGTGCTATCCCTGGCGNGAACGGTCGTTTTACAGTTCACAGTTGGATAGCAAGGCTTGGAAGATTGGCATTGTCGGTGGTGCTATCCCTGGCGCTAGGAAATGATAATTCCTCCAGTAGCGTGGACGACTTCAAAGCACTCCAGAAAAACAAAATGTCGGGCGCCTCGTGTGATCTCTTCTTTGATCCACGCCCCTGATAACTTTGGTAATATTCCATGGTCCTGCGGGCCTAACTATCCTACTATAGATGAATGGAGTCACTATTGACTCAGAAAGGCCTACCAAACAATTCTGGCTTCTCTCAAGTATGGCCCAAGAGTGTTCTAGCTTACATCCATAGTCTATCATAGTATGAGCTGAAATGTTGGCCTAGGCAACCNCATAGCTTTGTAAGTTTGGCAACGCAGCGGGCTGGGTTCTGAAATTAACTATCTGCTTGTTGAATTATATTTTTTTCCGTTATTACAGAGTGTCTTGTGTCATACATTTTGTTATTACAGTGAATTTTCAACTATAACTGAAATTTATTTCTTAAAACATTTCAGATGGTACTAGTTCAATGTGACCATCACGAGATGGCAGCACTTACCCGTGGTCAAATAAGACACTTCGTAGTTACGTTAAAGCGAGAGTATTACTAGGGAATTATAAAATCTACTCCTTCAATGTATTCCAGATACCGTTTAATTGTGCGGAAATATAACAGAATATATTATTTATCATGTTTGGGGCAGTTTCAAACGTTTTATTTTCTGTAAGACGTGGAATAGAACAAGGAGTATAAGCTCCGCGTTTGATTGAAATTCACAAGGCAGTGAACACACAAAATAATCGTGAATAAGATAAAATTCTTATGCTGGTCGTTTTACTAAATCTAAGGATATTAAATGTTTTGGCAACTTCTACATCCTCCCTTACAATATTTAATTACTGGGGAAAAGGGGAAAGCAACTCTCAGTGGACTTTCATTCTAAATGGTGAATAATTATTTAATTTACGCCACGTTCTTGTTGCTCTTCGTATGAAATTACAAAAAACAGATTTAAAAGTTCCTGAATAGTCCATGGCGGCTTTAGTGGTAGGTAATTTAATGACTAAGTTATTGGCCGCTGGAGAGTTTAGAACGAAAAGTCTGCATACATTCAAATGTAAATTGTCCGAGACATAGTTAAAAATGACGTTCCGAAGCGATTGGGAACGGTCGTTTTACAGTTCACAGTTGGATAGCAAGGCTTGGAAGATGGGCATTGTCGGTGGTGCTATCCCTGGCGGTAGGAAATAATCATTCCTCCAGTAGCGTGGACGACTTCAAAGCACTCCAGAAAAACAAAATGTCGGGCGCCTCGTGAGATCTCTTCTTTGATCCACGCCCCCTGATAACTTTGGCAATATTCCATGGTCCTGCGGGCCTAACTATCCTAATATAGAATGAATGGAGTCACTATTGACTCAGAAAGGCCTACCAAACAATTCTGGCTTCTCTGAAGTATGGCCCAAGAGTGTTCTAGCTTACATCCATAGTCTATCATAGTATGAGCTGAAATGTTGGCCTAGGCAACCNAAGTATGGCCCAAGAGTGTTCTAGCTTACATCCATAGTCTATCATAGTATGAGCTGAAATGTTGGCCTAGGCAACCAAATAATAAATAAACATAACCCTTATAGAGAATTTATCTAACTACTCTTATAAATGGAAGGATGGCCAAACCTTACATTTACAGATACTGAAGTAAGAAAGCAAAGCTAAACTAATCCGAGGTGTTGGGAAAAATTCAGATAAAATACAATTAATGTTAAAAAAATNAAGTAAGAAAGCAAAGCTAAACTAATCCGAGGTGTTGGGAAAAATTCAGATAAAATACAATTAATGTTAAAAAAATGTTTTAAATTAAAATTATGCACCATAATAATTATACAAAATTATACATATAAAATTATTATATTACACCACGCACAAGACGTTCCGATAAGGTATTAAAGAATCCCTTTTGTACCGCAGGTGGTAACCACCCTCGTGCAATAATACTGTAATCACTAGTCCCTTTTCTCTAGCATCACACTTACAAAATTTCGCCTGGATCCAACGAGTTCCTCTAGTTGCGCTATTTTTTATGGCAATGAGTGTATTCTATGTTTTATACACTCAGGTTTATTTCGTAAAGTCTATAATTAGTATTTCCTTCGTGTGTGTGTTGGGCAGTAGAATGGACGAGGGAACAGAACGGCAAACATCAAAGAGCCGCACCCACATTCGCCGAGACTGAAGATGGAAAACTAAGTGGAGATAAAACATCAGAGTGAAACAAAGAGGGAAACGCCATTCCGGGTGCCGCCGGTCGCAATCTGACCAGCAACACTTCAACCCGCAGAATGCGAATTAGAAATGGCAAACGCGTGCCCCCACACACGCTGCGTTAAATGACATTTCCTCTTCCCGCGCGCAATTCTCTCGCCTCTCAACACGCCGAACCTGGTTCGATTCCCGGCGGGATCTTCCCGGATTCTCAGACTAGGCGTGGGGAACGTGGCGGACTTTGCATCTGACTCGTGCGTTTTCTCGGGCCACTTTCAGTTTTCTCCGCTCCTATATTCCTTCGCTTCTCCATCTACAGCTCACTTCAACCTCACCCAAGCAAAGCGCGTGGGCCCGCCTGACTGGAGTAAAGAGGTTTGGGCAACTCTCCGAGAGTTCCGCTTGCCTGCAGTTCTTTTGCGCGTTCCGAGCGTCTTGATCGAAATGCGCGAGCTCTACGGCCGACTCTTGTCCACTCGCCACTATCGCCTCTACGCGCAGCGCTCAACTGGCGTGTATTATTTCCGTCGGCGACTCGTCTCAGCGTGACTTTAAGCGGCGACCCTCTGTGTTTATGGCACGCTAATATACATAGAAGCATGATATGTGCCTAACGACAACTTTTGAAATTCTTGTAGACCTACATACATTATATTGACCTGCCTAAAACTGAACCTGAAAATACCCATTTTAGCCATTTTCATGCCCAAATATATAATTACTGAATTTAAATGAGAACTTGAAACTTGTCTTTAGAAACGAAACATTTCTAATGTTTTTCGTCTTGACACCGCCATAAAATATCCAACCGTTTTTGAAGGACGTACTACCAAACCATTGCAACGCATTAGATGCGCCAACCAGGAGGAGCCCTTCACAGCGAGGTATTGAGAGACGAGGGTAAGACTAGGCAGATATGGAGCAGCGCCGGAATGCAAGGGAGGGGAAGAGCGGGCAGATCTCGAGAAAACCCGCCGACCAGCAGCGTTGTCCGGCCAGATTCCCACGTGCGAGTACAAAAGACGCCCTCCTCCCAGCAGCCCGGCTCAGAAGCAGGAGAGCGATAAGGGCTACACTGACACGCGCATCTAGTGCGCCATCGCCACTACGCGCAGGGCTCTGAACTNTATCTAGTGCGCCGTCGCCACTACGCGCACGGCTCTGAACTGGCAAGCAATAGTTTCCTCTTGTTGCGTGTACCTACGGGACATACGGCGGTGGTCCATCATTTTATTGGTGGAAAGTCTAGCAAAGTTTAGTACAGTATTATTTGTAGCATGCAAAGTATCTTGAAATTATCATTCTGTCCTCCTCTTATGAGTACGATATTTTGCAAAGAGACCAAATTTCTGATGACCCATAAAGGGGTACTCAGGTAAAGGCTTCACAAAAAGTAAGTCGGAGTATCTCTGATTGGCGAGGAGGACAGGTTTTAAGAGAAAACCGGTAGATAAACCGAGTAACGGCATCAAGAAATGTGAATGGCCCGAAGAGACCAAGAGGAGAAAGTGCCGTGCACTGTCTTACTCATCCGAGTACAGTTGCAGTGCGGGAGGATGGAGGGTGTGCTGGCCTTCGGGCCTTAAAACCTGTCCCCCTCTTAAGTAAGTTTTCTTTTCGTAGGTAAACATACTGGGGACATGGTTAATAGTTTTGACAAGAGAAACGTTTCAAAAATGCTACAACTCAGTTCGAGTTCCAAGTAGGTGACCGCCTTAAGGGGGTCGGTCTCTGTCGAATTATATTTATAGATTTCCCGCCACAAATTTGATTTCAGAAAGTGCATTACAATTTTTGGCACGACAAAGCATGAATAATACTTTCCTTAATCTTATTTAATTGTTGCAGCTTCTCTGCAATTGATATTTTTTAACTTGGTAACAGCCGAGGTAGAATAATTGATTGTTTTGTGGGAGCGACTACAGAGCTCATAACAGCTACGGCAGTCGAACAGAACAAGATTCCAGAAAACGCATTAAGTTATACCTTATGTCATATCGCCCGAAAAAAAAAAAATCCATCCAAAACCACGTTTGCGGATGGTAGCTGAAAATAAAAAAAAATTCAAGATGACTGGGCCTGATCCCTCTTAATTGGTACACCCGTAGTTCAGAGAAACACACACAAGACGTTTAGGCTTGGGGTTGCATACCGACGGCCTCATCGGTGCATGCATAACAATGGAAAAATTCTATCTTATCTTTGTTCCAACATGAATGTCGCAAGCACGACTATCAAACAAAGATAAGAAGGCTCTCCAACAACAGCTACTGCCGTACTTCCAATACGAACACTGATGACTTGCAATCCGACGAGTGAATGAGATTTACTGAATCCGACAACATTTNTGCCGTACTTCCAATACGAACACTGATGACTTGCAATCCGACGAGTGAATGAGATTTACTGAATCCGACAACATTTCACTATTATGAAATATAAACGCAAAAATCGGCACTACCAGCAAAAAAAAAAAATTTGTCACCATATTAGTTTACCCAAAAAAAAGTTGAAGCACAATACAACAAACGTTAAGCGTATTGAAGTGCAAAACCAAAAAAAAAAAAATAAAATACCTTTCAAATTAGCTGGATTGCAACCAGTATTTAAAATAGTGTCGAACATTAAACACGCATTAACAGTGCACTTAATTAAACTCGACCACAACTGCTACGACCGGCATTCAATTTAATGACATGGGAGGCATGCTCTGTTTAGTCGTAGTTTTAGGAAACAATCTCAAATTAATAAAATAAAATAGGTATTTTAAGAAATTGTTATGTTATTCCATTTAAGCTTTAAAACATTCGCAGGACAGTTTCATGTCAATGTGAGTTTTATTTTGTTTTGGCAAAAGTGGGGGGAGGGGGTGTCATGACCTCTGTGAAAGGAACTATCGTGTGTTTCTAGCGCCAGTTTTCGAAATGACGTGCGTCATTCGGAGTGGGGAAATACGTACACAAACCAACTACATCAGAACTAAAATGAGAGCGTGCAGTAAGGCCGACCATTATCAAAGTGCGTGGGACGTTAATTGCCACCACACATGCTATGATCTATTCGCCGTTTCTTCGCACTTTTTGAATCAAACCTTTGAAAAATCGNCGTTAATTGCCACCACACATGCTATGATCTATTCGCCGTTTCTTCGCACTTTTTGAATCAAACCTTTGAAAAATCGCCCCTGTACGACGAGTTTAGGTTGTTTCCTAAATGTGCCATGTACGACAAGCATTTTATACTTGTTTTAACACAAGTGTACCGATTCTTTGGTATGAATTAAAAAAAAAAAGAGAATATAGGCGTGCTGGTAATGCCTAGTAAGAAATAGGTCTCGTGTTAAACTGAGTGCGCACGAATGCGGCGCGTTGTCCCAGCGGCGTAATTTTCTAGGCTTGGCTAAGCTCTGTTCGCCGAGGCGGAGCAATAAGCTGAAAGTATAACTTCTTAAGCGGCTCCAGACAATTAGGAAGTAAACATGTATGAACTACAATCGTATTTCACAGTTGGATGGAAGCCAGCGCATAAAAAAAAAGGGGGTTATGCTCATTTCTGTGATATTACCATTAACGATATACTAAACTTAGTTCTAGAAAAATGTTTTTAATCGTTTCAAAAGCTGCTTCGGTGTTTTGTGTACATTTGCACATTTGTGCCGAATGCATAATCCACGATATAAGTGAATGCTGATAAATGGTGAATTATTCCCATCGCTTTAGATTATTCCTGGACAAAAAAAAAAGTATTCGATACTTTACTCAAATATTTTCTGGGATTATTAAAGCTATTCATCTTATTTAGGGAATTTTCTTTCTACAAAATCTTGTGACCAAAAATTTTAATTTTAGAATTTTTGTAGAAGAAAACCTTTGAAATTTGTTGGAGAACTTTGCATCTCAGAGCTTGAATCTCTTTAAGACAAGTCAAAACTGGTATTAAGCATTGCTATACATGATATAAAATGCATACATACTTTCGGAATTCTGCGTTTAAAAATGTAACGACACTAAGCAAAACGATGTATATACCCGTGCCTCTGGAAAACTATACAACACAAAAATATCGTTCAAACAACACACTCCTCCAAAACTACTTTTTTTTTTAAATCTAAAAGCATAATACGTGGATTTTCAATAACAATGCAAAACATACACTAGCAGCTACTCGTGGGGAAGCATATAACTCCGAGTTCCGGGATGGTAGCGCCTGTGTGTGGGGGAATGAGGTCACTGCTCGCGCATCCATCACGCTTGGCAGTTCTCGACAACAGAACAGTGTCGCGTCATTGTGTTACGTAGTGCCGTGAAGCCCTTTCACACGATCAAACAATCAAATGTTTCTTCCAATTACCTTCCATTTTATTGAATTCAATTTATTGAATGCTATATGACGTCACACGAACGTCATAATCGCGGGCATTTTCTCTTTCAATTTCTTGAATGCCTCGTTTTCCTTCAAGATTTTCGTTTAGAACATGTTCTATATTTTCTTGAATCTTAAATTGCAATCGCTGAACACGGCATTTCTGACAATATTACTGGAAGTAATCTCATAATTGTCCAGTTGTGTAGACAGATTTAAAGTTGTTACAAAATAAGGCATATATATATATATATAATTTTTTTATATTTTTATTATGTACAATAATATGAAGAAAATTTGTTGTAGTTTTAACTAATTACTTTTGTGTCGTCCATGAGTCTTAGATAAGTCTTAAAATATACTTTTGATATTTTTTACACTGGTTTCATTAAAAAGTCTATGATAAATTTTCATGTGGAGATTTGAAAGTCTATTGAATGCAATTCATTGAACAGCAAAAGTGATTTTTTTAGTTCAATAAATCGAATTCAAGTAGTTGAATTCAATAAATATTTGATCGTGTGAAATAGCCTTTGCTGTCACGTGACTCACTCAATTTTAATTTTAAAATAATTATAAGAGCTAATTGTGCCTCTATTCTCTACTCCCTCCTTTTTAAGGTATTGCATGTAATTTATACCTGCAGCATTTTTTATGGTCACCTCTCTTTAGCGACGTATGCGGTATTACTCCTTGGCTTCTTTTCCTGGTCGCGGCACAAATTGTTAACGTGTTTGTTGGCACTTCTGGTGCCTAGTAATGCTTGCGCGCTGATCTTAATCCACGCCTGTCAAGTCTTATCAATTAAAAAAACGTAATTGCAAAATAAGCTTACATAACTGAGGCTCCTGTAAAGAGTAAATGGAAGTCCCCGTAAGAAATATTTATACTACTGAGTTTCGCATTCTAAATTAACGAGATAGCTTCACAGGATGCCATCGGTGGACTTAGAAAGACTATTCACCTAATTGAAAAAATACAGGTCTTGGAATGCTGTTTGATCTTCAGTTGTTTGCTGGAAAGTAGTAGGGAAGAGCAGGGTAAAGCGGCCACTCTCGCCACCAGACTTCAGCGCCTCCAGCGGAGAAACAACTGATGGTCACTTTACCCGCACTGGCCACTTTACCCTGCTCTCCCCTATTAGTTTTAGAGACTCCTTCGGTAGTACTCTATATCTACTGCGGTTTGCAGAGGTCTATTTCAAATCGACATTTAGTTGTTCTGCCCTCTAATGCCAATTGCAGTAAACCGCAGAGGTCTATTTCAAATCGACATTTAGTTGTTCTGCCCTCTAATGCCAATTGCAGTAACTGTGTAGGCCTATTGCAAAGAAAGAATAGAGAGATTCGGGCGGCTCTTAACGAGGTCTTGAGAAGAACCGACGAGGGTGAAATGAGGTGAGAATAGAGCAACGCCGAAATACAATGGCGGGGGAAACGGGAGAACCCCGAGAAAACCCGCCGACCAGCGGCATCATCCGGCACGATTCCCATACGCGAAAATTCGGGAGCGACCCCGCCGGGAATCGAACCCGGTTCGCCTAGGCGGGAGGCGAGTAGTCTAACCACTACACCACCACGGCCCCAAAAAATTATTTGAAGCATTTGCACAAAATCCCTGACATTGTTTCTGGCGTTTGCGAGTTCAGCTCGTGGCAATTACTAGTGAGATTTGCAGAAGGGTCAGCAGCCCCTTGCCTCTCCCCGTTCGACGTCCCTCAAATGATGTGACCACTCCGCTAAATACTGGTTAAAACGGCAATAAAATTTTCTTCGAGGCGTTGCAAATAATAGACGAGCACAGCTTCAATGACTGTAGTACTTTCTTTCCTGGAAGTCGATAACTTCCACGTGCCACGCAGTGAAAACCCGCGCGCAGTCACCGACGTTGCAGCGCTTTCTAAACACACATTCCCACGGCGTGAGGTTTCCGTAATTGCCGTTTGTATAGTTTATTCACGGTTACTTCCAGCTTTCCTGGAACCCCGATAGAGTTCTACTTTCACGATATTCCTTTGCCTCACACAAACAAATCTTAAGTCTAGAAAATTACACCAAAAGAATAACTGCATTAAAAATAACATAAAATTACAATAGAAAGAATGAGACGAGAAAAAAAACTTGTTGGCACCGAGACTTAATCAACATCCTTAAAGTTGCAATGCAAGTTTTACCTTACCACACGACCACTTCATCTTACAAGTAGATGTAATTCTAGTAGTAAGACAGATTTTATTTTAGTGGCATTTGTACTTTAACTTAGGCAAGAATATAACAATCTCACCTGATGGGAAGGATAGAGGTTAGTGATTCAGACAATTACTACACTTCAGAAGGGCATTAATGCATGTGGATTCAACAGTTGCACAGTTGTACTTTTATAACTGTAAAATATACTGTTTTATGAACTTTGCGCCGGAATGGCAGTTCTGGCATTTCAGATTATCATTACACTGTTAGATTGGTTACAAAAATAACTGGGCAGGAGAAATACACACAGCACGTGATCGCATGAGCTAATCTTTCCAGGGAAAGTTAAGTAAGAGACGATTCCGTTTTTTGCACTCGAAAGAATGAATTAGTAGGAAACACTTTCCCTTCAATTCAATGGTAACTATTCAATAGCACGCCATTCGTGAACAGATTCGCTTGTTTTAGGTGAAATAATTATTACAGAATGTCGGTTTATAACTCCAACTTCACAACACAAAACGGTTCTTGGTTATTGTTTTTGTAAAGTTACAAGGACATTTTACAAAGGTTATAATTGTATTTTTTACAAAGTTTTGTAAATATACAAAAAAAAATCTCAAATTTTACCAAATTTGTACAGTATTTTATACTTATCAACGAATGTGCACTGATTCAGTAAATAAAGCTATTATACTCCAATTGCTACTTTTTGCAGCACTGTCAAACTTTTTTTTATCCGTGTTGTGACATGTACTGGAAGTACGCACTATACTGTTAAAGGAACCGATTTATTACATAAAAAGTTACAATTCCCGCTTAAAAATCTCGTTGGCATTGCTTCCCGTCCTTAGACTATGCTATCGTTCGCTTTTGCATTTAATTTCAGCTCAGAACTTCTCTCTTCTTCGTATACGCTGGAAACAATACATAGGCACTAAAGCTGTCTTCGAAGTGACCATTTAGTATTTCAGTATTCAGTAGCGTTAAATTCGGATACCGTCGATAGTCCCTTGTTCAGCGGTGGTTGCGATTTGGTAATTTATTATTTTAGCAAGTTTCGTTCTATACTAAAAACTGAATTCTAAAATGCCAAATACGTCGTCATTTTAGTCTCGACAAATAGGAGTCACGTGCATGGGGCCAAGCCACGGCGAAAAGTTTATTATAAATCCCGTGCGACGCGCACGCACTGCGTCGTGAGAGTATCTTTAGACGAGTGACGCCACACGACCTTTCTTCTTCGTGGAAATACAGCACACGGAATCACCTACCGCGACAGGTTGACATTTTAAATCTTTTCCCAGTCGAGACCACGACTAAGAGGAGTCAACGTAACAGATGTCGTCACCGTCCTTTAACACTGCAAGCTGCACGTCAGGTGCACGCCAGCTTGCGCATTTCCCCCGAGCGAAGTGAAGAAAGTGCGGCGGGACTCGTGCATTTTAGTAAAATATGACAAGTGTCTGGGACGAGTCTTCGTGGCAATAACCACGCAGCTTTACGAGTCACCGCTGATCTTAACACGGACAATCACCTTCCATTGCACTTATTCATTACGACTGTTTAGTATTCAGTAAGAAATGCGATTCTTCTTAGCAAAATGCACGTCACATCACGGATTACCTTACTGAATACAATTAATACATACAAATCAGAGGCACCTAGTAACACATTTATAGATTTTTTTCCCTTCTAACTCTTGACAACTTGGGCGCAGCATTTGAAACAGTTAAGCACGGCGCCGGTTCCGTGCCAAAAAAATACGTTGACCTCGTTGCTTATGAAAACGGACTTTCGTCATCAACTGAACTACAATATTTTGAAAAAACTTTTTCGTTTAGTTTTTTGATAAAAAAATNGAAAACGGACTTTCGTCATCAACTGAACTACAATATTTTGAAAAAACTTTTTCGTTTAGTTTTTTGATAAAAAAAATAACACTTTGAACCGTTATATGCTCTATTTCAGCTCAAAATAACTAAAATATTTATGTAAACTTGACACTAGCATAACGCAAAATTTACAATTTTATTCAGTTTTAACACGTTTAGAAAAAAAGCTGTACCAGTAATATTTTTGTAATACAGAACTGCTTCGAATATTAATTATTTGTATGGGCATATAAAAAGAGACTGGAAAAAAAATTCAGCACNAAAAAAATAACACTTTGAACCGTTATATGCTCTATTTCAGCTCAAAATAACTAAAATATTTATGTAAACTTGACACTAGCATAACGCAAAATTTACAATTTTATTCAGTTTTAACACGTTTAGAAAAAAAGCTGTACCAGTAATATTTTTGTAATACAGAACTGCTTCGAATATTAATTATTTGTATGGGCATATAAAAAGAGACTGGAAAAAAAATTCAGCACAGACAAGACACGCGGATTGATTCGTTAAAAGAAAATTTACAGACAAAACCAGACTATACAATTTTTTTTTCCGTGTGAAACACTTTAACCCATGCTAATATTTCCATGCATTATTTCCGAATCGTGGCATACTGAAAAAACTTCACTATATTGCAAGTTTATTTTTAAACAATACGTATACACACAAAATTAACAATATGTATACACACAAAATAATGCGTAATCATTTTGACAGCGCACACTCATATCTTAACAGAAATTATGACAAGACTCAAATGATTACTTACTCGCACACAATATTGCAGTAATGCCATAAAACTGCAGATAATTCAGAATCCGCGAGACTTATGTGCTGTTCCGAATTTCAAATTTTACTTTCATTATTACGTTTAATGTATCGCAAAGGCTACAAACATAATCTCCCTGGCAGTAACTGGATATTTTATATACAATTGGTTCCAAATTTTGACAATATTTGTATTACNACAAACATAATCTCCCTGGCAGTAACTGGATATTTTATATACAATTGGTTCCAAATTTTGACAATATTTGTATTAATCAATTTGGTTCCAAATTAGATCAAGACCGTGATATGGTGCGATGACCACAGACACATTCAAAAAGGCTTCGCGAAATTGTCCTAATACTCATTTCGTAAACAATCCTATAGGGTTCAATGACAGCGGCTCTCCAGGCTTCGCGATCCTCAACAAGTCTCTTCCAAAGTGGTGTGTAAGAAACNTATAGGGTTCAATGACAGCGGCTCTCCAGGCTTCGCGATCCTCAACAAGTCTCTTCCAAAGTGGTGTGTAAGAAACACAGCTGGTGATCTTCCAAAATCAAATATCTAACCAATATCTTCCCCACTGATATTCTCCCTTAAAACTCTAGTTAACGAGTTAAAAATGCTTTTGAGGAATGAAAGACTCTCCACTCGTTATATCAATATAACATTTAAGTATAAATCAATATAACTATTAAGGTCACGTTTCAAAGCTGAGAGGAGTAGAATGTAATTTAAATGTTAATATCCGGAACTTGTGTATAGCGTGCAAAACCTCTTATCTTTGTCACTGTATCTCTCTCAACTCTCCAAACACTCGTACGTTTGCAGAGTATGTAAATCACTATACACACTGCAGTAATATATGTATGTGCAATGGATATGTGTAGTATTTAATTCAGAATCTTTAATGGCACTTGGGAAAGCTCTTGTGCTGGAAAGTGTTACGCCAATAACCATATCCGACTGGAGTCACCACCTCTCCCTCCTGCTGGAGGGGTCAAAGGTAGACGTGTACCCAGGCACTCCAGCGCCGCATACTCTCTTTACTCATGATATCTGGATTGAAACAATGCGGTAGGCCTACTGAATGGACGAGTAATACAGACTTGATTGTAGATACTAGAACTGGCAATTATCAAATATATAATTTTAACAGTAATTCAGTAGGTGTTAGAAAACTGTTTATAAGGACTGGTTTTAAGTGTTTGAGTGTTAATTTATATAAGGCGAGGGACGATTATGTAAATATTAGCTCTAAAAAGAAAGTTGGAAGCGATTTAAATGAAAATAGTTCTAATACTTGACGTTCTATTGCGAGTGTAACGCTTAAGTAAATGGGTACTGGTGTCGGGGTTTCTTGTTTTATACACACAAGAGTAGAAATGTGTATATCATAAACACATTTCCCGAAAAAATCCACGGTATCCATTTGGCGGCCCGGACAGCCTTTGGGTTTTGGACTTTTTTCTCGATAGTAAATGCCTATCCATAATTTACAAGATACTACAGTTACGAGTGAAAGTAAAACTAAATGTTAAAATGGACATATACAATAACTCACATTAATATTCGGTCACCGATGATTATCGCAGTACCATGGCCTTATATTGCATTAGAAATGAAAACAATCATAAAATACATTGCACAATCATTAATAAAATGCTTCTTTCTATGTACCCTGCCATTATATCCTGCTCTTCTGGTTTCCGGATGAACGTTTTTTCCACATTCATTGAGTACCTCCGTGGTCAGTTTGCAACCACGAATTTTCGGAACTTTCTTTATTTTCCTGGTTATTAAAAGTTCATCTCTCTCGCTTAGTTTCTTTGGCTGTCGTTTTTAAGGTATCGAATCTATTCTGTCTTCCTTCTCAAACCGTGTTATGATGTATCCGACAGTGGACCTCGGCACATTCAACTGCTCCGCAATTTCTAGTTGAGATTTCTTCTTTGCAGGAAGGAAAATTACCAGCTGCCGCTGTTCAAACGTTGTATTCTTGCCTCACTGACGCAGTCAACAGAGCTGCCCAATACAACCTCTAAGCGCAGAGAGCGTGCAGGGAATGACACGAGGTACAAACAAAATGTGCATCGTGCCTGTGTCACGCGTCCACCACAACTGGCCGAATATTAAAGTGGCGTACTTATGGAGCACGCGAGGACAAAATATTGTTTCATTAACTTGCACTGCTCATTTAAGTTATTGACTAATGTTGCATTTCATTTAAAGCACACAATAATGATTGCGCAATATGTTTTACGTTTATCTTCATTTCTAATTTAACATAAGGCGATGAAATTGCGATAATCATCGATGGCCGAATATTAATGTGAGCCATTGTAGCATGTGACACGTTTAATTGCAGCCCAGCATACATCTTGTTTATGACTACGGCCACAAATAATACATTTGAGATATTTCAGCAACACGCAATATTTAAGATACCGTTTCATTATTACACTGGCACTTAAAACCGCTGTAGTAGCACTCTGTATTTATACTTGAGGAAACAATACACGCCAAACTTGTTTATGCTATTTTCCATCGCCGTCGCAATACCTCCTTAGTCCTGACGTGACCTTGAGGCTTTTAAAATTTCTTACTAGTGAAGTCCCTTAAATCGTCTACATACATATCACTTGTAAGCATATTAGCTGATAACTGGGAGAGCTGAATGAGGGGCCGGGAGAAGACTGAATTCCAAATGTTAGCTCAGAACAACGCGAGGAGACAGTTCATGCGAGATAGAGCGTGAACGACGACTTGTGTCAGAAGCTGCCGAAGTTCGGTAAAGAAATCATAATACATTAAAGAAAGGTAAAGNGCCGGGAGAAGACTGAATTCCAAATGTTAGCTCAGAACAACGCGAGGAGACAGAGCGTGAACGACGACTTGTGTCAGAAGCTGCCGAAGTTCGGTAAAGAAATCATAATACATTAAAGAAAGGTAAAGCTGGGCTGGAGGGACGAAGCAAACTTGCTCAGCTGTGGGGCTTCAGGAGAACCGTGTCAGATGGTAGTTNAGCTGGGCTGGAGGGACGAAGCAAACTTGCTCAGCTGTGGGGCTTCAGGAGAACCGTGTCAGATGGTAGTTATCAGCTCTTTGGGAGTGACCACGAGAAACGGATCAGGAACTTTTTTTCTCCTGGAGTCCTATTTATATACTAGCAAAATAGCATGGCAGATAGTAAAATCGGGAATTCCCAGTGTAAGTTCAGCGGCTTCAAAATTTGTGTTCGACTTTTTGAACTTTCGCAGGATCGCGATTTTATTCCTATTGAAATGTCAATTAGGAATCTCGTCATTCATTTTCTTTTGTCCTGCGCTCACATCCAACTATGGTATGGAGCTTTGCTTTTTGCATTCCGAAGCGATAAGAGCCAAGTGAGGTTGCAGTGATGCAGACTTGCTGCACTCGTCTGGTACAGCTGTGATAATACCCTGTGCATCTACGTTTCAGCAGAGTACTAATGTGTCATTTCTGTCATGCTCTGCCATTCCTGCGCAATATCTCCACTACGTGTGAGTGGGCGCTTATGTCATGCGCGTATCAGCTGCAAAAGTTCGCACTGCCTTTTCCCCTCGCACGTTTATTTGATTGGACTAATCACAGCCGGTTAAGTTAATGGAGAGAATATGGCTTACTATATAATGTTCACGATGAAGCGAGCAATTTTGAAATCACCCTTTGAAAAAAAAAAATAACTACTGTCCGTTAACTGCGCATATGCTGGCGTACACACTGGGGCGCAAGCTGAAAATTGAGTGAGTTAAGAGATTAGGGTAAGGCGGCTCTTAACAGCGAGGTCTTGAGCGCCGATGAGGGTGGTTGAGGTGAGCGTGGAGCAGCGCGGGAATGAAAGGGAGGGGGAAACGGGAGATCCCCGAGAAAACCCACCGACCAGAGGCATCGTCCGGCACGATTCCCACATGCGAAAATCCGGGAGTGACCAGGCTGAGAGTTGACAGCGAACTTAGTAAAATAGTTCCTAAGTATTGACACTGAACTGCAAGTGTAATGTTTAAATTTAATACAAATAAGGGCGTTTTTCTTATACACAATAGAGTACATATTATATGATTCCTGACAATTTCATGTTTTCACTCCTCTACTGGTGCATGTATAGTCATTAGACCCACGGCAATGTAAAAGGCACATGTAGCGGAATTATACAAAATGAAGAGAATGGTATTTTTTAGGAAGGCGAAGAGCTTGTACTAACCTAAACATTCACCTAGAAATGGCACACGCTCATGGCATATAGTTTATTCGCGGTTTCTTCGTACTTTTGAAAAATCTACCCATACATGACGCATTTGGTTGTTACGTAAATATGCCACGTTGAATTTATAACCCTTCACGTGACGTTTGCCATTCAATATCTATTACTCCCGAGCAACAGAACACTTGAATCGCACAAATTAAATTCCCCTAAACAACGTGGCAAAGATCGCCTCTCCGCATGTTGGTTGCCTTTAACACGGGCGAAAGTACGCTTGTCGGCCACGTTTATTTAGAGTTTGCTCTCTTCTTTCGTGCACCAGCGAACGACGTACTTTCTTGTTCCCCTCGCCGCCTTTCACGAACGATTTCGCGAGAGCTTTGCAGCAAGCAGCGGCAGTGCAGCCCAGAGGAAGGACAGCGCCAGCACGCAACTTTTTATATTGTTTTACTAGCCTACCAAGTGTTATGCGTGAGCCCGCGGTAGGGACGGGAGTTAAGTGCGTCTCGTGGCTACGCCCCATACGCCTACAAGGGAAGGAGATCATGCAAGGAGACATGCATCGCGGCAGCGAGGGATTGGGTTGCCATGGCCACGTTTCGGCCGTGACAACCTCCCTGAGTGTACTTACAGCAAAACTACTATAACTAAGAAGAGAAAAGGGAAAAACCCAGCATAGACACGGTAGAAGCCCTTTCGACAGGAAATAATTAAAAATGGTTGCACGCATCAACAGAAAATGCTACAGGAGACAGATAGGTGGGAACCCATGCTCTTTATTAGTGGGTAGAGAAAATACTAGTAGAGAAAAGGGTGCAGTTGCTTTTGCAAACCACNGGAAGCAACAAACGCGACGGGTGTTACGCAACTACACACACACAAAAAGTGCAGTCGAGATGACGGCCATCTGTTCGCGGCCACAGCTGACACCGCAGCGGCGCGCGCATTGCCGCACAGCGCTCTGCTGAATATTGCAGTACCTCCTCGGAATCCACTCCTACCTGCACTGGTGCAGTCTCCAGCTCATACAAATACTTTAGTAATATCTACTGATTAAAAATATAATGTGCCATGAATATCAATCCTACTATCATTAAAGGTCCACAAAAAAGTTTCTGCAAAATGAGAATTGTATAATTAATTTTACGTGACTACAAATATATTGAACACAGCATGTCGGAATTCGGAAGTAAAACCGTCGGACAAACTACAAATACAACCGTGACTTGGGGAAATGTTCTTCGAGCTACGTCTACCACGTTTATCTCCGCGTTTGGTAATTTATTTCCATCAAATTTCATTTATTCCCCATCAACGCTAATTAAATAATTTTAATCGTTGCTAAGGCGTACGAAAAGCCTTCCATCAGTGCCCTCGTACAAGGGCGTTATCTACGGAGGACGGGTCAGCTGTCGTGTAGGCCTAGTAAAGCTTGTTCCTGGTAGTGAGCACTTTTCAAAGCCCTCATTAAGATTACTAGTACACACAATGTGTATTTTACCACCATATGTAAAATTAATATTATTGCGGGCCTGATCACTTTACTCAGGCTTCGACCAAGTGAAATTGTGGCATTATCAGAAAATAAAATATTTTACAAATTCTCTCATTCTTACACTAAAGGCATAAAAAACCGGACAGCAAAATAAGTCATTTCAGTATTCGGAAATGTTTAACTAACAAGTTTCATTGAGCGTTAAGACTTGGAACTACTTTTCCTCCGTCGTTACCAACTTAACTGGGCAAATGCCAGTTAGCGTGTTAGTTAAAATATATGCAAATAGAGGCAGTGAAATTTTTCGTACGTTGATTTCAGAAGTGCTCAATTTACCGCGAACAGTCTTTAGTCAAGAATACTTACCTCCTACCAAGGGGAACCGGGTTCGATTCCCGGCGAGATCAACCAGATTTTCACATGTCGGAAACTTAGCGTACGTTGCCGCTGTTCGGCGAGTCTTCTCTCCCCCCTCCCCTTGTAACCCGCCGCTTCCCCATAGTAACCGGCGCTCAAGACGTCGATGTTAAGGGGCATCAGCAAGTAACCACCACTTTGAATTTCCGCTCCAACCTGCTTTACATATATTTTTTGCAGACATCGGCAGGGCATGGGGCTTTGCGTTGCATATTTTTGAAGTCTGTATCACTAGACTACTCTATTTCTGTAATTGCACTCAGGGGAAAAAAACTACTTATTTTTTCCTGGCAGTCGCTGGTCAAAAATTAACACACATTTTAAATAGGATTTTTTTTGTATTGTATTAGGGCTTATTAACGTCCCCCGTCGTTATGCCCGAAAGCTTATCAGGGGAAGGCTTACAAACTGACGTATGATCTAACTTGAACTAACACCCATGACTTTACCTGGGATTCGAACCCAGGACCTCCGCACCACAGACCGGCGGCGCACCAACCGACTGCGCCACGGGAGGTCGGCTGAATGGAATTTGTGGAGAAAAATGGATAAACCCAAGGCGGTTGGGACTGGGACTCCACTCAACGCTCCGCTGCGACGCCCACAGCTGGCTGACGTCACTACAACTGCGGCTCGGAGGCAGTGAACCTACGGCAATGCACGCCCGCCCGGCCGCGCCTGGGTCCGCGGACGACCTCGGGGGAGAAAGCTGCTCGCGAGCGGGGAGCATGCAAGTAGAGAAGGCTACAACGAGAGGTCCTTATCCGATGCATTTGTTTAACGAAGCAAACCGAAGTAGGTTTTACGTTACTGCCAACTTTAGAACACACGGTAATAAACACATTCTCACTTTATTATCTTGCTGGTATAGAGACCTCACCAGTTGTTTTATATATATATATAGNACGGTAATAAACACATTCTCACTTTATTATCTTGCTGGTATAGAGACCTCACCAGTTGTTTTATATATATATATAGTGACTGTCATATGTTTTCTGGGCAATACTATTGATGCTTGTCTTATCCACAGTTATTTCACATCACAAATACATTTGAGCGAATATAAACTGTAACCGTGAAGGTGAAACACTATATTACAAACAGTTATAAGAATATATTCATGAAAATACACGTGACGGGAATAAACATGCACAAAGCAGTCTGNACTATATTACAAACAGTTATAAGAATATATTCATGAAAATACACGTGACGGGAATAAACATGCACAAAGCAGTCTGTGCTACCACCATCAAAATTAAAATATGCAAATAATCATGAGTTTATACAATATCTAAACAGAGAAACTACACGATTGTTTATTCTATATTTAAGCTATGTGAATATAATATACACTTTGTTTAAATATGTAATAATTGTTTTAAACGCCGAAGTTGTAAGACCTTTCAAACCTCGACCTCGGGCGGACTTCGGGTATCTTCGGTAAGGTTTCGTTTTCCCTATTCGAGTAACGAGGGCCTGCTCGCGAGGCGGAGACGTTGACGCAGGCAGTGAGTGCAGTCGGCGTGGGCGAGCACACACAGCATCTCCTGGTCTGGGTTGGCCCTGGTCGCCCACGCCGACCTGCGAAGCTCGCTCCAGCCACGACCGACGGGACAACTCAGCTTCGCGATATGGGCTGGTCACGGTAAAGTGAGCACTTTTGAGGCCCTAGTTACTTTTTCCATATCAGCCATGCCTGTCACCATACATTGCTTGGTGTCTCAACAGTGGGGTCGTTATAAACCGAACAGAGTGACTGAGCAAACAAAGTAATAGAGAAGAAAATGCTATAGTTTGTATTGAGGAACCATTCTCACATTCGCCTGTAGCGATTTCGAAAAACCACAGGAATCCGCAATCAGAATGACTGGGCCGAAAATAGAGCCCAGGTCTTCCCGAATGCAGGTCGAATATGCGACTCAGCGCCGTAAAATGTGGAGCACAGTTCTGCAGGAAAATGTTTAATAGAAGGGGGGGGGGGCACAGTAGCAGTGAAATATGACCGAAAATGGGACGTGGAAGGCTAACGTTATCAGTGTCCTTGACAGTGATGTTAGCCTTGTGACCCTGTTATTATTAGTGGCACTGATACGCCATGGTAAGTGCCTCGCGGCCTGCACGATTGACTCTTGACAAGATGTGATTACCAAGTCTATTAGTTACGCTTGTAACTGTTTCTTCGCTACTTCTAGAATGATATTCTAGGGACTACTCCCAGAATGATATTCTAGGGGGCATTGCTTGCAGCTGGTGTGTAGTAGACTGAATATATACTCACAGTTAAACCGTGCAATAGTATACAAAAGCAGATATACACGGAATTTATTTTTGTGCGAACGCTACAAAACTAAGTTTTGCGACAAGTAATTTGCGTGCAGATCGGCAGTCGCCCAAACATGGGTGTTTGGGATTGTCATATCCACCGAGATGGAGCCGCACTTTATCTGTAAATCAAGTTTCGTTGAGCGTGTTCTAATTTATAGCGACGATGTTTTGAAATCACAGACACCGACGCACCCTCTTCGCGTCATTGGTAAGTTTCATTTTCTGTGCAACAGTTACGTGGCATGAAGGCTGCCGGCTTCGGTTCGGAGAGACCTGCAATCTCAGTGTCGCATCCTGCACAGTTGCACAATCAGGAACGTTTCCATAGTTCCCAGTTTCGCCACGAGATGCGTTGCGGATGGTTTGCTACTTCCGAATTTTGTCTACGAACCTGGCACACTTTGGTAGACCTAGTTATACCGCACGTCTGGGCCAGAAAAATGCGCGCAGTTTTCAGATTCTTGTTTCAAAAGAAACAAGTGGGGGGG
>NQII01002340.1:37410-81292 GCA_002778355.1 Clitarchus hookeri
GTTTGCTAATGTCGGACTGACCACCTGACCGCGAGCCTCGCATCTGCCGGCGAACACTGTACAATAACTTCCACTGCAATGCTGAACATACACCACATCACATGCCCACAATATGACATGCTGTGTAGAGTACACGTCGCTCAGCCTAAAATTAGGCTAGATTAATTTTAGGCTGGACAACTTTAGGCCGAGTGATTTTAGGCTGAACAACTTCAGTTGTAGTTGTCATACGGGTCTCACTGTAAGCAGTTGTGTCTATTATAATTTTTAAACTTCAGGACAGAAATGAAAGCTTATATTTTGTTACCATTTTATTAATTTTGTTATTAAAACATAAATGTGATAATTGAAAAGTGTCAGAAAAAATCTATAGTCGCCCTATGTTTAATATATTTATCCTTCTGTAAAACAGTGTATTTTAAACTATAGTGACAATACTGTATCTTTTGTGAACAGATTGCTGTGTTTAAACCATATAGTCGCAGCTTAAAATTCTGAGGAAACAGAACACATGCGAAGCTTGTTTATGCTATTTTCCACAGTCTTTGCAATGATTCCTTATAGCAATACGTAACTTTGAGGCGTTTAAAATTGTTCTACAAGGGAGGCCCCTTAATTTAGCACTAGTTGCTTAAGTTAGCTCTGAGCCATTTTGGTGGTGACTTTTACACACGCCACGCTCGTAAACACATCATGTACCCAGCTACGGCACCTTCCACACCTTTCAGTGCTGAGATTGCAGAAAGCACAGCTCATGTAAAAAAAAAACTATCGCCACCTGCCAATGGTCTTCTTCAAGGATAGCTGAACTGTGCCTACCACCCCATTATCAACATATATTAACACACTGGAAATACTGCCAAGTTCTAGTTACAGACTTGAATTCTTGCTGTTGTCCCCAGTCAAAAGTCTGAGTACATCGTTGCATAATTTTTAAGATTTTGGAATATTTGACTAGTGCAGTTGGAATCACTTGTAGCTCACAGTTCCCCTAAGTACGATCTTAGCAATGCATAGGGTTTTTATATGGCTGAATATAGCTTTGGTTGTGAGCAAGTCTCGAACGAAGATGATGTGTGGTCCGAAGACTGTCTGAACAGGCGTATTGGCCACAACACATAATTGTTTTTTTATTCTCTGTATCTTTTATAAGACAAGTAACATACTGCCTCCCATACTGCTACCATCATCAGCACCTTCAACTACATGCAAGATATCATTTACATTCATCAACATATTACAAAACACACACACACAGAGATATATATATATATATATATTCCTTTCACTGAACTCTCTCAAACTCTCAGTCTACATCACCACAAAAATTTAACATTGAATAAACTTTGGCAACAGAAATTAGTCTGCTAAGTGTCACAAAGTTTGCAGTAAATTCAGTGTAGGTTTCAGAGAAATATTCAGTGCATATTGACTGTATTCTTATGCACTTACACTGAATTATCTCTACTACTGAGAACAAAACACAAACAGACCAATTATACTTTGCTAGAATATTCTGTCAATATATGTATTTTTTTTTAAATGATGTGTTATAGCAAGTACATTACACAAGCAAAAAAAATTCTGGGTGTTATTTGAAGTTATTGAAATTAAAATTGTTACCGTATTATACTAGTGTGAACTTCACGCACAAGTGCATTTTAATTCCAATCATGGAAGAAGTTGGGTTTAACAGTTTTGTCACAAGACACGTTTCGAAAGTCTAAAATCTGTAAAAACTACGAGTAGTGCCAATGGTGGGTGAATTACTTTTTATAAAACCAAATTAATGAAAATTCAAGTATAAAGAAAATGTTTCCCATTAAACGTAATTCACAAAAAAATATACAATTAAACCATTCACTACAATTTGGAAAGATAGCTAGCAAAACTAAGAAAGCAAAATATTTTTCTGAGTAAACTGCTTCACTGGAAAACTGTGAATGGTCAACATATCAGACTTGCATCCTGACACTTTTGGGACACCAATATTGCCTTTTTTAGTTCATTATAGTAAAGTAGCGCAATCTATTCAAAAGAGTACAAACAATGGAATGCTTAGTTCCATGACTTTTGTGACCAGTCCCTGGAAACATGCAGCTGACTACGTTATCACCTGATGGTGTAACACTAAACTCAGTTGCTGCTGTCGAGAAGAAAAAGGGAGAAAGTGGAATGTGTCCACACTAGCTGGTACAGATGTGGAATGCAGTTCTTCGCACACTGTGCTCAAGGAGGACTGTAGAATGCAGAATGATGCCATACGAATATTTACTTCAAAAATGGCCACAATTCAAGTCCAAGTGGAATTATATACCGTGAACAGGTGACGTCAGGAGCTCCTTGTTGGCTAATTGTCAATATACTGAATTCCGAAACAAATAGTTAAACCATTTATGAAAAAGATGACAAGTTTTTACATTTTGAACATAGGAAATAGGGCACAGGTTTAATTTTATGACAAGGCAATGTTAGTAACCACATTTAGTTCACTTTTATTTTGTTCTAGACTGGGTTTCATTTCTGGAAGGGGGAAAAGGCTGAAAAGATAAGTGCTTCCTTTTTTTTTACATTTGAAAATAAAAACACTTGACTGTAATATTTCAATTTTGGTCTTTGAAAACTGTCATACATTTCAAATTCTGGTTAACAGTACAATTGTACCGATGTGTTCAATTAAATCAATCATTTTAAGAAGCATGTCACATGCCAACAATATCACATTCTGTAGTTTGCGCATTTCTCAACATTTGATAGGTATTGATGCTAACAGGCGATATAATTCTGTCACCATTCCCTTATACATACTGTGCATTATTACATGACATTTGTGAGTACTGGATCTAAATGTCCGATGGCTGCCTGTTTAGCACATTTAAGAACCCAAACTACACACAATTTCTAACAAAAGAAACAAGCTTTCTTTCAAGAACAAATTGCAATTTATTTCATGTGACAAAAGTTAAAACATACTGTAAAATACCAAACAAAACTCTCAGTACGATGGAAAGTGGGATAGAGCCCCTCCCCCTCATTTGCCATCCATACGGACACGCGTGCGTCTTTACATGAACAGCATACTTGAAGATAGTCTGATCTTGTACATGAAAAGCTTCTTTCAGTCTATATTGAAAAGTAAATTAATAAAAAAAAAAACTTCAAGAATTACCTATCCAAATTTTGTTTCATTGTACGATGAATTTAGGTGTGAAGATATCATTGCAACATTACTGCGACTGCCCACTGATTTGCCAATACAAAGTTCAACATCAGGGTGGTAAGTTACATCACTAACGATCAAAGTAAGAATGTTTTAATCTATATCATACGGATGTTCACAAAACTGCAGGTAAGTTAAATAAGCCTGGCCATGCATCAGCATACACGACTCATTCAAGAGGTCATGGGTTCTAACATACTGAGGAATGGAGAGTTACCCCACACGAGTTCCCATTCCCCATGCCAACTAAACCCAGGTATAGTTTATCAAAATATGTTTTCTCAATTCCTCTGAAACCAGATAAAATCTTTTATTACCAATATGCTTTTAACTGCAAAATTATTTATAATATTAATTTCAACATAATTCCTCTCAAAATGCGTGAATCTACAAAGACAAAGGGATGCAGCTTGCTCGCTTGAGATTATGTGCTGCATGGCTTGATCTCACACAGCTCAGCGCTTGTCAGCCTTGATCTCCTCGTGTAGCGACCGAAGACCCTTGACCTCAGACACTGCTACCAACTGCACATGCACTTGTGTTGCATCACAATCTGTACTATTTGCACGAAACAAGTATCAGTACACAAGAATTGCCCAGGACAACTTGGTAAACTGATTCCCATGATGTACAATTAAACACCATTATGGGCGAAAAATTTAATGTACCATTACTCAATGTTGAACTCATTGCCTTAATGGTAATTGAAGAGCCTGGAATCTTATACTAAATTTTCATAAACATAATTACTTTAGCAAAGCAATTTTATGAAAATTAATTAAATGCTACAATAATGTCAACAACTCTGGCAGAAATGTGGGAGAACAATAAACTGCCATTTAATTTTGGCAAGTAGCAAATCTTTTGTGGCTCGCCTAATCCACAACTTCTTCTGGGAGAATAACAGCAAGGGGCCGGGTCTTGTCATTATTTATAGCGACCCCAATACACAGGTTGCTAATAATAGACATCCAAACTTTGCCGGATTCTGCGACACGGGTACACCTGGCAGAATAGACTACCAGCATCTGAACACAAGGTCATCAGCTGGGAACCATTAAATACATCTCTATCAGTCACGAACCCTCTCCTCATGCATTTATCCAAGCCTATATTTTACTTGCTGCTTGAAATAAAAGAGCTTACAAGACAATACAAAAACATGAGCATATTACCTCATTGATAATAAAACTGTGGTAGCTTATTTTAGACCAGAAAAAACATATTTTTGATGCCATTGTATAGTGAATAATTTAACTTATCTCTGAAAATGAGAAAGATTGCATCAAGTCTATAAATAGTTTTGCACTGGTTATCTTTCAAAAATAAGTAGCTACAACGTTTGCAATTTATTTACTTGTCAATCTGTGGCAACAGTTTTATGTATGTAATGTATTGTAACTTATGTGAACACATGAATATTGTTACCCTAATAAACAGATTAAAAATTTGCACACTGCAAATTTTTTTTTGTATGTATGCATTCATGTATTAATATTTATTGGATGCAGTTTTTCTTTGCCACAGACAATATTATTCCTTTAACAATTGCTGATATCAATTCATACTACAGTTACGGCACTGCAACCTCGTAACAGTGTTTAAAATACCAAACATTTTCACACACACACAATGTGTTTCAATCATGTTTCTGACAATAGAATAATAACAACAACTTAAAAAAAAATTAAATTACACACTAGACTTAACTGCATCATAAGTCTGAGCTTCCAGATGTAATGGTTACTGTTTTCCATGATTCAGTATCTCTACCATTCTACATGCAACTGTCATGATTTGTCACGTATGTATCCAGGTATTCTTAGGAACATTGCTGAGAACTAATATTTGTTAAGATGTGTAATTGAAAAATACTCTACAAGTAATTTAATTCATTCTGACTTAAGTCAAAATGTATGAAACTTTCTGGTAATCATATATTTTATTTATCTGTTTTCTCCAGACAACTCAAGTGTTTAAACATTGTCAGCTTAGAGTGCATAAAATATACAGATGTTGCTTTAATTTTATTTAATATAACAAAATATGAAGCGATATTATATTCCAATGTAAGAAAAAAAAAATGACACTGAAGTTGCACACTTATTCAAAGGACAGCAAATCAGTACCACATGTATCACTAATCAGAGTTTAAAGAACAGAAAGAACTGATGATATTCGGACAACATATCCCCCACATTCATCACCACTACTCTCACCACTAGTGTTCAAGCAACAGTAAAACACAATCTGTAGGGACTCTATTTATGTATATATGTGGACATAATGAGAACGCACGCCGTATCCATTACTCATGTTCCAGAACACCACCTAGGTTAGAATCATTCCAGTCTCCGTGTTCACAGCCATACAGTTCGGAGGTAGCCAAAACTGATTGTCTACACTAATTGTTCTTAATATTTTAATTACGGCATTGATGCACACCTACCATATATGGCTATCAGCCTGGCGTTTACTAAAGTTTACTGCTAACTCTATTGCTTTTGTGACTACCGATTATTATGGGATTTCACTCGCTGTCGTCTAAAGGACTGTACTTAGACAGACAACAATGTCAATGGCAAGTAATATCTCACGTTCTATTTTCTGCACGTCTTTTGTTTTTACATTTAATCTAAATGTTGAAGTTTATAAAAATATTTTTTTTCCAATAAGCAAATGTATTTCCGTTGATCCACTGTGTTCTAAGGACGTACAGTGTGGAAGCAATAACTGCCTTGGATAACTACAGAATGTGGTTACAAAGTCTGTGTAACTGCTTGCAGCAAAATCAGATTTTCACTTCAAGTGCAGTTTTGCTTGAGCTGCACAGCAGAACCTCTGCTTGATAGCAGTAGCTAGCATTTGTCGTGTATCTTTCCAAATGTTTCATAAACAAACATTTTTGTTCATTCTTTTAGAAGCATGCTTTCATGTTTTTGTCAAAGTATTTGCATGCATGTACAAATAAGCCAGAAAACTGAAATTTTCATCCCAAAGATTTTCTTACCAAGATTAAAAACATTAAAAATAATAATCTCATTTACACTGTGAGTAGAACAACAGAAATGTTAAAACAGAATCCAACTTTCATGATGTCATGCTTCAAATAACCACAACTTTTTCCTATCACAGTTATCTCAGTTTACTTTCGCACTGCGCATGTTAACGTAATATTATTTATTTTATTTATTATTTGTTTGTGGCAGATATATTTTATTTACTCCAGCTCTAATTTATATTATTAATTGCAAGTTGTATTTCAGTGTAATTATGTTTGCAAGTCTTTCTGTTTTCATTCACAAAGGTATTTTTTTTGTGGGCCGTTTTGCATAGAGGAATTTGTTGTTCGGTTGCTATGGTAACGCAAGACGTATGTGTAAGATACAATGTAGCCGTCTTGTAATTGGTGCAATGTTTAAAGGCGTCGTATGCAGTTTTAGATGTTTTCTAGCCATCTTGGTTTTTCCGTCAGGCAGGTGGTGACCTTGTGGGTCATCGGCCTGATAGGTAATTTTTATTTTTCTGGTTAGATTGGTTGAGTTACGTACCATAATGCAGACTGCAGACAGGGCGAAGATGTGCAGCTCTGAAGAGGAATAGATTAGTCTGCACGCGCTTACTACGCTGGCTAGAAATTAAAGTTAAGTTAGAGCTGTTGGATATGCGTGTGGTACGGTAATGACTGTAGATACGTACCTTAGGCTCGAGAGCGTTGTGGGGGAAGATTAAGGCCAACAACCAGCGGAACCAGCCTAGGAAGACACCAAGAGATGTTGCAGCAACCAAGATTTTCTAAGCCAAGTATTCTGAATTTCGACGCACACACTACATCCGTAAAATAATAAATAATTTTCGAGAAATTAATTTGGCTTACATTTACGCCATCTTGGATCTTCAGTTTGATAAATTTACACTACCTATTTGCCTACGAAGCCTGAACTGATGTCTTATGTTCTCCCAACTGAGTTGGTGTGAGAAAATTATTTACTAATTTAATTTACATATTTTTGCAATAATTAAAAAAATTTGAATAGACTTAATTACATTTTGGATTTTAAATAAGAGATACGTATGCGAAGACTACACTCATAGTTACGGCCACACAAAGCAAAGTTAATTTTGAAACAAATAACGAGCTGCTACTTAATATTCGCACAGATATTAATTTATTTCATAATGTTCAAACCAAAACATTTCTTTTAAATTAAATCAAATCTACTTCCAATAAAGTCTCGGTCAGTATTTATTGGTCCGTAGCTAGCGGTAGTTTTGAAATGTATGGTTATCTTGTAGCAGAAAGAGAAATGGCTGTTGAATAGACAAAAATAAATAATTGCTGAAAAGTAACTTTGCGCCAAAATCAAAAAATACTTTGTTTTCACTGTTGTCAAAGAAAATAGTGTACAACGTTTTGTGATTTAGTTGCATTCCAAAGAGAATGTATATAATGTTGCTGGCCATGTTACTTGTCGGCCGGAAACGGTCAGGGTACCGTAAACACTTTACTAATTTTGGTGGCAGAAATGGTTGCACCGAGTCAGATTGTCAGAACAAGCTCGGTGTAGCATTGTAAATCCAGTGTAATGCTCACCTACACAGAACTCTGGTTTTCCACAAGTGTTTACGTCATTTTTCAACATCTGCCTGATAACATTATTTGTCACTCTCCGGACATTTAGGTGACTAATCGAGGTAGTGGGGTGGTAAAAGACTAGACTCTCATCCAAGAGGACCCAGGTTCGATACCCAGTCCAGTCATCCTGATTTCAATTTTCCAAGCTTTTCCTGAATCACTAAGTGAATGCTGGGATGGTTTATAATGTAGGCCCTGGCAATTTCTTCCCCGTTTACTTACTCTTTAACGTTCATGTACCAAGAAACCAAGCTGTTCAGGGGCACTCAAAATAAACAGATACGATGGCAGCTTCCTCCTCATTGATGTGTTCGTGATCAGACTATAATGTACAACTGAAAGCAAATCTGACACTGCATTTGTTTGGTTCCATGATTAATGATGCCGATGAATATATCCGGGCATGAGGCAATCCAACAAGATACTAATGATGTCCTGTGCATGTTGGTGGGCAGTACATTACAGTGATAGTGCCATCACTTATTTCTTTTGTCTGTAGTATCACACCTTCAATCCTGCACGAAAGTTAGAAAAAATCAAATGTCTTTAGTGTCGTAGGTCATAAGCCATTGGAAGATTAAACAGATAAAAACACAAGAAATTCTAGTGGAACTTGGAATGCAAAACTATCTTCAAGAGAGAAGGAAATCCTCAACAGCACCTCCATTCCTGGGCTTTCCCAAGCAGTGAAGGCAAATTCCACAGACACTGATGGAACTGGATGGGCACCAGGCACAGCTTGCTGCCCTAGAGCTGTTATTCCTGGCCAGCGTGAAAATTGCACGAGGTGTGCTGGGTTCGGAAATGAGGCAGGGGTAGAGTGAAGACAGAGGAGGAAACAAACGGTACTATGAGAAAACCTCCTTCATGGCTACCCACAAGAACATCACCACCTGAAAGATTCCCAATCCTGTATGCCTAGGATCACACCAGGGACCTACAAGGTTAATGAAGAACCATTAAGGGCTATGAAAAGGTTTCACTGTGTATGAATTTCTGAAATATAAAATTAAGGACTAAATTTGAACTACTTAATACATTTTGTTGGGGTGTGTTTTACTGACTTAAATACCCAAATTAACAAAACCACATACAGTGGTAGTTGATACTATGTATAGTGTTTGAATAAGAAATTGTTTATTGGTTTTTAATAATATAAAAAATCCACAAAAATTAGTAGGTTACATATGTTCAAATAATTGCTATAAATTTACAAAATTTTACTATGTTCAACTTTATAACAAAATTAAAACAAAACCAACTTCTTAATTTTATTAAAATTTAATTTTTATAAATAAGTATTTAAAATTTTGTAAACTACCTTTTCTTTACTAAATAAAAATTTCAATATTGCTGAGTTGTATGTAGATAATATTTATTTGTTAACTTTAAAACCCTTTTGGCATATTTACTGATTTTGTTTGTCTATAATCTAATTTTTTGCACAAAGTTTGGAATTTTTAAACTGAAACCTATAGAATATTAACTATTGCTATATATTATAGTTACCAGCATCTAAATAACTCATCAATCATCAATAAATCTCACTCCATCAAAATATATTAAGTAGTTAAAATTCAGTTCTTGATTTTATTATTTGAGAATTTGCAAATTATTATCCAACATTGTGGGACCAATATAACACTATACTAGCCGTCAGGTAATTCGCGGATAAGGACTGCGCCACACGGATCTGTGATCAAAACTAACTAGAAAATACGCTTTGGTAAAGTTAGGCCCTTAGTTTACAAGAAAAAGGATATTAAAGTAGATAAAATGACTATTTCACGTTAAGCACAGCATCAGCACACAAAACGTCATAACAGGTGTTCGAGGTTTGCCCTGGCCATAGCAATGCACTTTCCCGCACGATGGATGCATGCAGCATGCACGGAGCTTGGCCGCCAGTTGCATCCATGGCCATTGCCATGTCCCAGGACTCGCTGCAAGTGAACTCCATGGCCTCTTTGGCACTACTCAGCTCTGCTCGTTCCTTTACCGCATGCCAAACGACCGACACATTAGTTGCAGCATTGCCACATCACCTCACCTTTATCTAATTGAAATACTACGCACATGTTTGCTACACTGGGTTTTGCACCTTTCATGTAAACAAGGGCATTTTGCATTTCTACCAAAGAGTATTTTCTACTTAGTTTTGATCACAGATCCGTGTGGCGCGGTCCGTATCCCCGAATTACCTAACACCCTGTATTCTTGAGAAAAATGAACATTAGAAATATTAACTGCAAAACATGTGATATACCCAATTCTGGAAATGCCCCTAGGTATTAACTTGAGCAATGAATTGTGTCATTAAAATAATGAGAACAGGAATACTAAGTAAGATAAACTGATCATACATAACATTCAAATTTATCACCGCAACCTTACTATGCATTATTACACAGAGATGGGATACACTGAAAGCAGGCAAATCTAATATTTTCATGCATAATTCTAGTGCGCTGTGAAATCATGGTAGAACTGCATCAGCCAACAGGCCAACAGTGAGATGAAGATAGCAAACTGGTACTTTGTCAATTCATTTTTTTTTTTTAGGATGACCATGAATTTATTACAAATATAGCAGAACTGCTATCAGAATAAATTAATGTGGTAAGCAATTTTCAGACTACAGGGGTCAAAAGTCAAAGTGATAAACCACAGCACTATTGCTAGAACAACGAACAGAGCCACAAATTCTGAATACATGATTTTCTGCTTTTCTCTCAAGAACATTTTAGCAAAAATATTTGTAATCAATTAGTAACACAGTTAATTTCTCACCAAGAATGATATTTCCACTTGTAAAATGTGAAAAAGAGCTCTTGTAATAAATCCGTTTCTTTAACTACAGATACTGAAAGATTTGGTTTTACAACTTTTCATTCAAAATTACACATTTCTGTTTCTGAATCAGAACCAGTGGAGAAAACGAAGCATGACCCCAATAATAAGCTAAATATTATAATATATTAACACTTTCGCACGTAAACACAGTAGTACCTGCTATTGAGTTTGGTTACATGCTCCTAGCATCTGCAACAGGACATAACCTTGCAGAATTTACATTCCTCTACACAAAGTTAAGTCCCCTGGATACCCAGACAACTCATGATATTAGTGATTTATCATTTCCTGTAAACTTTATATATTAAATTAAATAATGCTGAAAATATAAGTTATTAAGAAAATAAAATATGATTTCCATTTTTGTTTATGTGAAAAGTCTTTCAACGTGATTATATTACAAGCCCCACACAGCTACACCTGTCTGAAACAATGTTGTCGTTAAAACAAGTATGCTAGATGGACAAATTTGTTTACTAGCAACATTATGCAACGATGCATGGGCACAGTTACAGCAAAATGTGCAAGTAGATAAAATGTCTACCCACGAGCGTTTCCACCAGAAGCCAACAAGGATGAAAACTAGCACCTGCTTACCCTATCTGACTCACCAGCAGACAAAACAACATAAACTAGTGAAAATATGGAATGCATGCTGCTATGTAGAGTGACCAACCATCTCGTATTATCCTTGGCGGTACCATATTTCAGTGGTTTGTCCCGTAAATGTGATCAATTCACTCTGAATACCTATTTGTACTGCATTTTAAAACACTGTGTTCTGTATTACCCCATATTTTAGTCATTGTAGCCACTGCAAGCACAGAAATAAAACAAATTGCAGCATTTGGGTGGATGTAAAGCAGTTAAGAGGGAAATTTTGTGCTGGAAGTAGCTTGTAGACAAGGTGAAACACTGTATTTGATTCGAAATGAGAGCTGATTAGTAGACACGAACACCAGTTGTCAGTAAATGTTAGTGGCTCCTAGTTCAACAGTCTCTGTAGTAGACCTTTATTCTAGTGTGTATAATTCACCTTTGAACTTTATTTTCTCTTGAAATCCCAAAAAGAAAGTGTGTGTGAGCAACAACAAAATTTATCCATTCATCAAGAAATATTTTCCTCGCTTCACCGCACTTGAGTAAGTATCGAGTATTTGAACTTTCAAAAAATGGTCACAATAAAGTAGGCCAAAACACAAGGAAAACATGAGGGTCACAAGAATGGTTGCTGACTAAGTTACTGCACACAGAACCTTCCCTTACAAAGTGTTAAACGCAGATAGAATGCGTATTGCAATCAATAACAAAATGTTATCATCCACAGGAAAAAAAAAACCAACTACACCATGCATAAACTAAAATTAAATGCACAAATAAAGAATACTCACTCATCTGTTGTAATGTGGCCAAGTCGTTGTTTTTCTTTTTCTTGCCGCGCTCTTTGCTAACAGCTGGTGGTGTGCCATGCTCGACCGGCTTCTCAACCTTCGAGGCAGCTGAAGATTTTTCAGACCTCTGAGGAGCAGGGACTTTCTCAGCGGAGGTCACATTTTTCTCCGCAATGACAGGTTCCTCTTTCTCGGCTTGTGCAGCAACCACGGTGTCCTTCTCCACTTTAAGAAGTGCATTCTTCTCGGAAACTTTCTGTGCTGCTTGTTTTTCTGGCTTGTTGGACACCGATTTATCTACTTTCCCACCAGACCCCTTGCTGCCACCACTTTTTTTAGCATCGCCAACAGGAGCAGTTGCTTCTTTGACTTTGCGACTTTCGTCGCTCGTTTTCACGTTCGTATCCTCCTTCTGCAAAAGCAAAAGTCAATTTTAATTACAGTACATAAATGTTAATTATCACTAGAAATACTGTTGGGTAGCAACTCAAGAGACTATGGAGGTATACATATGATCTTGTAAAGAATAAATTATGAATTTAAATACTTTACGTGCAAAGTGCACTGTGTGCTTGGCAATGAGACACTATGGTCGCACAGAACTGGACTTGAAAAGCATTTTTCATTTCTCAAATCCCCACTGTAGAAAAATTTTTTAAGGAAAATCGCTACTTCCAGTAGATAATATGTAATGTCACGGGTGCAACATGCTGATATAAGTGCATATCATATTCTAAGTTATAAGTGTTGCTGACAAATTACATGTTACGATATAGTCCACCCTCACCAATGTATGTCAGGTAATAATGGTTTTTGGTAATGTCAAGTATTTACTATATATGGCATTCCCAAATTTTTAATAATTTGAGATTTAAAAAATTTGAACTACTCTCTCTATATAAAACATCAAGAGTAGAGCATAAGATAGACAGGAAAAGAAACCATGAACAAACCTGGAAAATGTGATTAAATTTGTAAACAACAGGATTAAACAACCCAGTAAAATGGAGAGGGAATGGAGAAAAAAAGCTTTCAACAACACAGATATGTGGCCAATTGGGTATGGCATATAACTTAAAATGAAATTAATAACAAAGTGTTTTAACAGACAATTGAAAAGTAATACTGTAGATGTAATGGTTTTGTAGTCATAAAGTGACAATAGGTTAATTTTTATGCATATAAAAAGTCTAATAAGAAATAATATATATTTTAAAAATAAGTAATTAAACAAAAGACCAGGTTGCAATAAATTTGTACAGAGTATGACTGTTTTCCAGCTGGGAAAATGGAGTTTAGTTGGTGAATAATGAGCATACAGGGATCTTTAAGCACGTGATTTTGCAGCATCTACAACACTGCATGTTAAGTCTCGCTGAGTATCATAAGTGGGCTAAGAGTGCTTTCCATCAAAACTGTTGCAAGACTTAGTAATATTTTGAAAGATTAAGTATCCCTTCTAATACTAGACACACTGCATTCATGCAGACCTCCATTTTTTCTGGAGCATGCATCACTTTGTTACATTACAGCGAAAGACAACACACTGTTTGACATTAGGTTTTATAGATGCTTGCAGTAAACAGCAACAAAAAAAAATTGTATATACAAAAATACATTTCACATAGTAAAATACATAACAAGGAAAGAACACACAAACAATTAAAATGGAGGCGTGAGCATGTTTGATTGCCAGAAACTGAAAATAGCATGGACCAGCGGTACACTGTCTTGTGCTGTGCAATGCATCTCCATAGCCAAACCACACGCATTAACAAAAAAATTAGGATTCTATTTTTTTTTTTTTGGGGTTCTTAATTTATAAATGAACTACATTTTAAAATGAACAACTTCTGCTAAAAATAATACTGTTAATAAAAGTGAAGAGTGAGAGACCAAAAGGCAGGCACTGTATTTGCTCGTGTATGGGTCGCACATTTCAAGCCAATTCTAAGTGTCAAAAAATTGTGTGCAACCGTTATTTCATGTTGAAATTAATTTTTATTTATTTTATCCGCGTAGTTCAACATGAATGTAAATAATTATTCTGTGTTGGTTTTTAACTAATAAAACCTTGTCACGAGTTACTTGCATTACATAAAATGACTCGCACACGTAACATGAACAATAAGTGTCCTGCCAGATGGCAACTGCAGTGATATACAGTCGCCTATCTTAAGCTGCTGCTTGCAGCTCGAGCATCCAACTAGATGGGCCAAATATCTAGAAATAAACCCAGGTACGTGACTGCTTTTGTTAGTCTGTGAAAAATATTTCTGTTATTGGAAATATAGATTCACCAAAGTCAAATACTGGTGCGATTCACATGCGAGGGCAACCTTTGCATAGTAAACAGTATATATATTTAGGCTCAAAAATACAGGTGCGACCCTTAACATGACTGCAACCCTTCTGCAGGTAAATACGGCAAATTAAAGCAATGAGTATAAACTTTAAAGGGAAAGGAGTCACGTGAGACAAATTGGAGGAGTGATAAACAGATATGGTATACAAAAAAACTGTGGTAATATTAAAAAAAAAAAAGTATTTTGTTTTTTAAATTTGTCATTAATAACAAAATCAATTCAAAAGTGTCTCCAGAGTAACAATTTCTTAGGGCATTATTAGAAAAGAATAAATTTGCCCGTTAACTGTATTTTGAAAAAACTAATTCTGCCTGTTAACAAGAAAAAAGTAATTCTGCCTGGTAATATGTTGGATACTGAGAAAGAAAAAAGAGAAGATGGTTTTTAGTATGTTACAATAAACCATGCACAATTTTACAAGTACTGTATTACAGAATAGTTATGTGTTAATACAAAATTAACATTAAAAATTAAAGATATCTTTTCAAATTATGCAATTTTTACAAACATTTGTACTCTACTTAAAAATTTACAAAACTTTTGCCATACTGCATGTAAATTATGAAAAAGTCTAAACAGGTATAATTAACCACTCACTGTCAATCATGCTAATACACATTCTACCAAAGGACCCACACATTTAATTAAATACTTTTATAAAAAGAATGATGCAGTTAAATTTCACTTTATTTCCTTTCTAAAGTTAAATAATCATGCTGATAAAAAAAAAGCAATTATTTTAACCAAAAGCCCAATAAAAGCACATGCCAAATAAATTAAGAACTAATCATTTTTAAATCAACATACAATAACTGGTGATTCAAACCATCAAATCATTCATGATCTGTTACATACACTTTCTTTCCTTTTAAGCAAAAAGTCATCTTTTGGAAGGATCTCTTCAAAATGATTGGCTGGAACTGGTGGAGTGTCAACTACAGGTGACTGTGTATCTTTGTTCAGTAAAATGGGTTTCACTTTGTCTTTTTTCTTCTTCATCTTCTTATGATCCTCCTGAAAATTTTTTATATAACCAATTTTGCAAAGCAGACCCATGCACAGGCAAAACCACCACCAAGCAGTGAACCAAAATGCAAAACCAAAACAGGTACCAACCATTTCCACTATTACTATAACACGTATTCTAACAGAATACCCAACTATTAACTATACATTGACGTGTGTAACTTGATAAAAAAAAGTGATTCCACACAAATGTATAAAGTAGTGAAATTTAGAGGTGGATTCTACAAGAGATGTCTATAGGCTCAAATTCATAAGTCTAACTATAAAATCACACAGAACTTAATTCTTGTTGTTTCACTCGGGTACCATATGTTATAAAACAAAAATACATACAATGTAAGTAACATAGAGGAAACAAGTGGGATCTAAAGCAAGGACGTCTGGCTTTCCGCATCAGTGCTCTAACAACTGTATTTCTTTCTTCACTCGCCGCTGCTGCTACACAATTACAAGAGTCTGAGGTCCGTGGTTCGTCCCTGTCCACATTCACGTTTTCCTCACTAAACTTTCAACTTGGTCACAATTTGTGGAACAGCATGGAATCATGGCACATAAAAGCCTGAATCTGAACATCGAGGACACGGGATGTAACCTGATTATGCCAATGCACAAATTTAAAAATGCTATTAAAATACCTTAATGAGTGTATTAAGAAGGGGAGTGGAGAGGATAACTGATCTGTGGGCTAATGATTTAAAAACAGAACTGAGATTAGGATGATGTAGCTAGGAGCAGTGGTGGCTTGACAAATATGCTGTTCACTTTGGGTCAACTGCACAAAAGATAGTTTTTTTTTTATATCTTATTACATCTGCAGAATTTGTTTAAGGTAGCACAAAGATGGTTTGTAACAAATAACTTTGTTCAAAGGAACAGATTTGCATTAAACATTTTAATTTAACAGCACCTTTGCTGAATTCTGTTTCTTTGACGAGACATCAAGAATACACACACGTTCGCAGGAGCGTATTTAGGGTGTGTTACGCCCCTGTGCAGTCATTTATTTTACGCCCCCTCCGCTATTCATTTATGGACTACCAACAATAAGTTTGTAGAATTATTTAGTTCAATTTTAAACTGTATTGAAGTATTTAAACAACACCTAACACAAAACATATGTGCAAGTAAAAAATTTACATATTATAAAAATAATCACTACAGTTTAATACCCTATATACAAATTACTTCACAGAAACCTGCAATTTAGTCTGTCAAACATGTATGGTAGAAACATTACAATGTAATAATCATTTTGCAAAACTTCAAGAACTTAGAGAAATGACTTTCTTCTCACTTTTGAATTTGCGAATGCATTTATCACTCCCTCAAAATCGAGACTGACTGTCATGTCTGATTCTATTGCGAGCACTACAAGATTGACCAGTTGTTCTTAATGCTGTGCTGTCCGTGGATAGTTCTTAATTTGTTTTAAAACAGAAAATGATCTTTCAGCAGAACAGTTGTAAATCTTGAGTGCAGTGTACACATTTGGGTAGACATCACTAACGTTCTTTGAAGCCAACATCCTGCCGAGAAATGAAAGAGAGGATAACTTGTCATCATCTCCTTTCTTCATAGATAAGAGACAGCTTTTAAAATGGATGCATTCTTCACCAAAGTTGCACTCTTATGTCGGAATTATAAATGGCTCCAAGTTTCTCTGCAGCATCATAAATTTGAAGAGCTTCTAGTTTGGTGATATTTGAGAGAAATTAATATCTGAAATTATTTTCTTTGTAGACATTAACTCTCTTCTGTAACTCATTCTGAAGAGTTTGTATGATCTTAGAATATATTTTCATTCTTCTTGAGATCTCGTAACAATCTGATCCTGTTTCTTCTTCAGGATTTTCTGGTTCCTCTTCGGACTAAAGACAATTCATCAAAAAATCTCTTGCGTTTAATTTGACACTTTGGTCTTTGAATCTTGTAACATTGCAGTTTTTAGGGGTTTTGTTTAACATTAATCATAGATATTTTAATTATATATGATTACAGAGTACTTGCTTATGTTATCACTTTCTTTAATGTAATTTCCAAATTATATTTTAATATATGAGATAACCACATAATCTTTGGTTATTTAAAGATCATGTGTAAGTATTTTTATTTGTTTCTAGACAGTATTCAGTATTAATATTTTGTTTTGTTATTTTTCATTTCTTTCCTAGAGGGTAGTCGGCATTAAATGTTTATTAAATAAAAGTACTAAATAACATGATCTTGGTTGTCTCTCATCTCACCATTGCTGATAGGCGGAGAGATGCATCATGGTCAGATGACAGTCAATCGGAAGACAGGAGACAACATAAATAAAGAAGAAGTAAAATAGAACTAATTTTTTATGACAGAATAATTTCCAACACCTCCAATGATGGACGTGGATATGTAAAAAAACATTTTAATGATATAATAATTAAGGTTAATTTTATTGAAATAATTCTAGCAAGATGTTTTTGAGAAGATTGATAAATGATTTGTTGAATAAGAAGAATGAGTCTAACAATAATATATTGAAGCTGAGAATTTCTGAATATATGATTTAATTGAAAGGTTGCAAATGACGCCCAACGTGTTTATTGTACATTTGGGATTTGTATGAAATGTTACAATCTCAACAGCTGAATCCTTGTAAATAGGAAAAAGAGGTCTGAAGCGGAGTTAAACACACAGTAAGAGAGTCGCACATTTCAACAGCAGTAGAAATGTCCACAGTCCACATCCTCAACTTGCAGTTTTCTCATTGCTTTGCCAAACTGCTGCAGAATACAACCCCACACTGATGTCATGAAAGCTACCTCAATACTACTTAACTTCATAAGAAGACCCTCAGCTTCACATTTAAATTTACCCTTTTCATTTTCTGAAATTGTTCTTAATGCAGAAAACACTGATTTCCAATCTGCATTCGAGCTCTTACAAGCATCCTCACATGCACACCATCGAGTTGTTGACAGTGATTTCAATGTCATACTTGCAGAATCAAAAAATGTTTCCAGGGTGTTCCATCTCCCTGTAGAATCTGCAAAGAAGTTGTATAAACTTTGAACTAACTCAAAATACCGTATTGCAGTTTTACAGCATCGCACTGCTCATGAGCCAACTAGATTCAGCAAGTGAGCTGAACATGGAATAACGAANGTATTGCAGTTTTACAGCATCGCACTGCTCATGAGCCAACTAGATTCAGCAAGTGAGCTGAACATGGAATAACGAAAATAAGATGGTTTCAGTCCTTGAGTCTTGCCTGCAAGCCTGAATATATTCCAGACATGTTGGCTGCATTATCATGTGACTGACCTCTACAGTGATCAAATTTCAGACCATGTAGTTCTAAAGAATTCAAAACTGCTTCGGAAAGCTTTCCTCCAGAATAGCCTGTATTTTTTATAAAGAAACAGGAATCTTTCAACTGAGAACCCATCTTCAATTACATATCTAATGATTACACTTAATTGGTCGTTATGGGATTAATCTGGTGTAGAATCTACTATGACTGAAAAATATTTAGAAGAAATAACTTCATTACCAATTTTTTCGCTCACTGACTTCCCCACAAGACAAGTATGAAGTAAATCCTTTCCCAGGGTTACCCACCCTTGCAATATGGTCAGCCGGAAAACGATCATACTCTGCAATTAATTCCAGACACATCATGAAGTTTCCATTTTTCACAGAGCCAAACACCTCTTCGAAACTAGCTTCTTAACTACAGAAACAACTCTTTCTAGCACATTTTTCCAATTTGTAACTTCATGGTCAAGCCGACTGAGCAATTGTTTGTTAATTCTGTTCATCTCGTTTCCTCTATTTTTCAATTTTAACAAGCAGTCTCGGTGAGAGGTAGAATTTTCATGTTCAGCTATTTGCATTCCAGCAGGACTCCAATCAGTGAAACCAGATGTTGCAAACTGAGGTGCCACCACCCAATAATTTTCAAGGGGCACAGAACAATGATTCTTGGCTAGGAGAATAAACAAGATATTCACTGTTGATAATTTNCCCAATAATTTTCAAGGGGCACAGAACAATGATTCTTGGCTAGGAGAATAAACAAGATATTCACTGTTGATAATTTCCTCATTCCCTAAAACCCTCTGGAATAGTTTTTTGCTGCAATATTGTTGTGATCCATCCAAAGCCTGAGAAAAGTCAGCATCTTTGCTTTGGTTTACACAATTTTTTATTAAATAATCTCGAGTCTGGTCAGTGTTTTCCCAATACAATAGATCATTACTGGGGACAGAAATAGCCNATTTTTTATTAAATAATCTCGAGTCTGGTCAGTGTTTTCCCAATACAATAGATCATTACTGGGGACAGAAATAGCCAAATCCACTGCTTTAGAGAGCGTAAATTCTTCACATACTTCCGGAACTCAAAAATTTTCAACTTCTGCGTTATGTTAACTGTTTTGAACTATAATTTCACCCGCATTTTCAGGCCTGCACTGTTCACTTTTGCTTTTACCATTAAAATACAAGTCCAGTCGAGGTATTTTCTGTAAAATTTTACTCTCCCTTTCTCTTTTTTCTTCAGCTTTCTTACGATATGCAGCCCCACTTAACCTAGATAGTCCATCCATACCGGTCCCATGAACATAACAGAAAAAACTGCTATGAAGTTATTGTGGAATATTGGTTATATCAAATACAGAAATAACTTCACTGTGAACAATTAAACAAACTCGTAACAAATACCTTAACTTTTGAATTAAGAACCACGTGGAATGATGAAATGCCAACATAACCTTGAATGACTAAGAAGACGCTACACACGACTGCATCTGCATCTGATTCCGAAAAGGTCTGGAAGCTCTCTTCGTTATCTGCATGGTTCAGTCGTTGTACAGGTGCTGCCATCTCAAGGTGAAGTGGTGCACTAATAGTACCATACTATTTTAATGCCAGGACGGGTAGAAAACATATTAGTTTTTACACTGTCAATTAATTGCTGAATGAGGGGAAAAAAAAATGCCAGAACGCTAGTGTAACTGGGTTTCAAAATGATAGAAATTTTTTCCGGGGCGATATTTTGCTGCCCTGTGCAGCTGCACATGTCATACACGGCTAAATATGGCCCTGCATGTAAGTAACTACATACTGACGTGTGGCGTGTACTAGGCATTGCGCTGTTAACACACCCCGTCATACTTATCCAGGGAAAGGCAGCTAGCCAGCCTGGGCAGCTGTCCACAAAACTTTCAACACTGGAATTCCCCCTCGGGGATGTCTCAAAATTCGAGAGAAATAGGGTAAGTCCCGACCAGATTGCTTGGGGAAGAACCCCGCGCAACGCGACAGAATTAGCTGATATGCGGCCCTCGACGAAGGAAGCAGGGGAGCCCCAGATGAGAATTAGTGCAGACCACAGCTTCACAGGAATCTCCGAGACGTCCTACTTCACCCTCCCTCCACCCTGGTCGGGGCACACAAGCTGCTGACGAAACGCAGAATCTTGCACAAAAACGTGTGAGGTACACAGATTTCTCTCTCGAGAAACTGCTGACAGTTAACTTGAATATAGCGAGGGCACGAGTTAAATTCAGGAGCAGCCAAGGCAGGTGGTCAGTTGTTCAGAGTCAGTTGAATCTGCGCCCTTGGGAGGCGCTGGACCAGGGGGAGTGAGAATCAATCAGGCAGACACAACGCACGCAGAGAGGCGGCAGTTGGGTGAATCAGTCGAGGCCGGGTTCGGATCCCGACCAAGTCAATTGTCGCCAGCCGAGATGGGAGTTGATCGGCGGCACAGCCGCGAGACAAGTTAGGTGTTCAGCCGAGACAGGAGGCGAAGGAGACACGGGAGTAGGCAGTCGTGTGACGGGAACAGTGCCAAGAACTTATGAGTAAATTCCCGGAAACGAGTGGCAGCCCCATACCGAGAAGACGTAGTCGTGCACCGGATGGCTACGAGGCAAGCAGTCAGTCAGTAAGTCAATTGTGACGTCACCGGGGAGAGAACCTAGGAACAGCAGAGACTTTACATGCAGATTTCCGAGACAAACCAAGTCGAAGTGTCGAGAATAAATGATCACATTCCCGAAATAGTAGTGGTAGGTGCCGAGGTGGGGAAGTCAGAAGCACGAACCGGATCAAGGGCAGACGTCGACGCTGGAGAAGAGATGCGAGGTCTTCGACAGGAATCGCCAGCTGAGGTCGCAGAGACCCCACAAGTTTCGGGAAACCAATTCCGGACTTCAGCGAAGGGAAGCCGAGCTGACCCAGCTACTTCAACCAAAGGCGGAGATGAGTGGTGAGCTCCAAACGAGGAGCACCACAGGGAGAAGTCCAGTGTGGGCCCGCCGAGGGGCTCCTCGCCGGGATGTGGTAGGGAGTCAGTCGAAGCCGAAGGAAGAAGCGAGCTGAGTACAGCACGCCAACGAGAGCCAGCCGAGGGCCTGTAAAAGGGCCACCCCACTCACCAGACCTCAACTACCAAACAACGAAGACAACTCACCAAAAGCCTCAGTCACAGATAAGTAGAAACGTCTCTATTCAAGAAACCTTTCACCGACGCATAGCATTCCGCCCACCAGCCCTTCAGGCCTACGACTTGTAGGGGGACTCAGTCTCGCCAGTGTGTGTATAAATACCTATGTTACCTTCAGGTAAATAAAAGACTTGTGTGTTAACTGAGAATACGCGTATTTGTTTACCCCTTACTCAACAACGACAGGTGCCCTTAGTCTGCACCAAGTAAGGTAACTCCGTACCCTACTAGACATCATCCTATATAAAACAGGTGGCCTAGTAGTGACAATACATAATATTAATGCATAAACGGTGCCATTGTGTATCAACAAGAATTATGCTTTATGTTTATTTTTAACTTCCTCAGGTGGAAAATACACAATTATATTGAAACAATAAAAACATGTAAAAGCATAAATAACCATAATTTTGGGTTCCCAAAAAATAATACTTTTTCAAATTATGTGCTCAAAGAATGATATTATACTACTGTACAACTGGTGGAAATGGTTAGCTGCAGGGTTTATGAAACACTAGTGTAATACATTCTTTTTCACTGATCTGAGAGGCACAAAACAGTTAATAACCATGTACACTTTAATATGGATTAATTAACAAATGCTAAGAACATTTAATGATGTCATTCAACTGCATATTAGAAAGTAATCCTGGATATATTTCTTTCGCAGTATAATACAAAAATGCAGTCACCTTGAAAACCAAAGATTTATATAAGCCTAATTTGTACTTTTAAGAAAACCCAAATACATAAACAACTTCTACTAAAGATGTTTCTTTACCATTGGCACACCTGACAACCAGTTGTCACTTGTAATGTTCCAGTTGGTATTTGCAACAGGGTTTAATAAACACACACCAACATACAATTCTATCAATATTTTATGGTGGTATATTATGACAGTTCTTGAAACAGCCACCAGTAGTACTTTTTACAATAACCAACAGTAAAATGTTATTGGTTATCTCTACCAAATTTGGCAAACAATTACCACTATGGCAGGCTATGTAAACTGATAAATTTTGAGAGGGTCAGACACACACATTTTCAAAATGTCGGCCATATAAACATTTTAGCTCCAAATTTTCTATCTACGAAACTGCAAAACAAATTTTAACTTAACACTGTATGCTGACAGTATCAGTTGTATCCATCAAAATTGCCTATGCAAAGCCTTATTTCTCCGCCATGTTGTAAGATAGCCCCACATGAAATAACATAGTTTATTTGCTGTATCTCTGGAAACAACCAATGAATTCCTTTCAAATTTGGCGAAGAAGTTGAACTGCAATACGCTATTTAATTTATATTGTTACAGGTAATGACCAGGCCTTACCTGAGTGGCCTGCCTGATCACACCTTAACATATTTATTCAGACACTAGCCGTGATTGCTGAAATTAGTTTTGAAATCGCAAACCACAGAAACCTCCTCCACTGGCCCGTAAACAGGGGCAACGCAGCCAATATAGGGCAATGTAGCCTATGGGTGATGTCTTTTGTCCTTTGGAACGAAGATCACTGAAGATGGGTGTGTCCGGCGTCGACTTCTGCCATCTTAACCAGCTTTCGGAATCATGAACAAGATGGGCACTCTCCAATTAGATTTTACTCAGAATGTGGCTGGTTAAATATTTATAAATTAATACTTCAGTATATTTGCATAGCCCCCCCCCCCCCCACATACTTCATAATGTTAATATTGAAATAATATTGTACAACCTTAATGTCAAATAAACAAATCCCTTTTAAATAGTGTTCAATACATAACTCTTATCAATAACTTGCATTGCCCCTATAGACCTGCTAAGGTATGATGAAGAATCATAAAATTTACCATAACATTAGTGAAGGCTTGGTTCCTTCCTAAGCTCTCGCTGCCTGGCATCATCTACATTACCATCCACCCCCACATTTAAATCAATTCCCCACACGCCCACGCTAGTTTTCATAGTAATTATAACAAAGTTTATTATAACAAAATTTCAGCCATATCCTCTTTAATATTAAAAAATTCTGATCTTGCAAAAAGCAATTTACTTTTAGTAATGTCATACATAAGGCCTACTCTAGAGAATTAATTACTTTTAAATAGAAATTAAAGTTGACAACCCGCCATCTTAATGTAGGAAGCAAATAATATACACTTGATTATCAAATATTATTTCAACCTAAATAACTTCAGAATTTCCTGCAATTACCTAGCCACATAATTATAAACAGTTTACCTGAAGCATCTAATTCTATTTAAGTTCAGTTAAGAAGTAAAATTGTTTGTGTGCGCTGAATGCAGTTACCATGAAAGTGATACATAATGCAGAACCCATTTCAATAACATTGACTTTCACATCACGCTTATTTAATAAAATTTTAAATATAGTGTCATATTGTAGGAAGATACTGCTGTGAGTACAGAAATTTAATTTTATTGTGCATTATCATTTTTCAACATAATTTTAAGATAAATTCCCTGATATGTGTAGAAATAAGGTATGACAGTTTCTATAAGATTTTAATGTGCTAACCGTAAGACAGTATTGTTATTAGTTGCTATATGGAAAGACAAAAGTTTGAGTGTGCGACGCGACCCACTTCTTGCATGGTGTGCCTTTTCTCCCCTCTTCCTCCCTTTGCCAACGAGTGCTTCTTTTCTCTCCGTCAGCAGTTCCTTTCGACACAAAAATAAATATTTCCCCACAATTTTTGTTTTTAAATTTACTCATAACAGGTTGTTAACTTTTTCAGTCAGTGTCTAACAAATGGGACAATGCACACTGAGTGGCTTTGATCACCAGCACTGTACACGACAGGAAACTGTGTCCAGCTAGGAACGTCCATCATGTGAGACAGGTGTCATTAGTTGTTAAGACTACATTTCCAAGTCTCTAACACCTGTTGTCAGTAACACCGAGAAAGGACGCAATATAAATGCTAGTGATATATGGCAGAGCGTTATGATGCCAGTACAGTTTAAAACAAAAATTTTGTTCAATGCAACACCTAGATTATATACAGATCGTCGTAAATATACAAGTCAATACACCAGGAAAACAATCCTCACGTCTACAGGAAGAAAAATTTTTATATGAATATAGATCCGGGTATACTGAGTTTCTTTACTACAGTTCCCATTGCATAACATGCATTGTATGGCCTACAAGCTAGATCATGTTTGTGTGGAATGCCATCACAGCTGTAGTGACGGCAGCGCCAAACCAGACGTGTTGAACCGACTGTTTATCCGAACGCAGCACACTGTTTGAAAGTTTGTATCATGTGAGATTCCCAGAACGACAGTGCCTAGATAGGAGAACATTTTAAGCGATACTTCATAACCGTATTGTAGATGGCTGTGAAACAATAAGGAATTCTCTAGGGATACATCAAAGCATCCGGGAGTCCATGCAACAGCAGGTTCAAGCATGTATCCGTTCTGATGGAGGGCATTTTGAACATTTCCTATTAGTCCGTAATGTGCCATAGATAAGCTTTAACACCTGTGTTATCTACTTCTGTGCAGTTCCTAAATATCTGGTACATAGTGTCGTGGCATGCGGTGCCATGTACCATGCACATGATAGCTGTGATGGCACTCTACACAAACATGATTTAGCATGCGGGCCATACAATAAACATTATGTAATGGGAGCTGCAGTAATTAATTAAGTGTTTCCGGACCTATGTTCAGACAACATTTTTTCTTCCTCTAGAGATGAGTATTGTTTCCCAAAGTACTGACCATGTATTTTTTAAACATCCTGTGTATTTTGCCTGCAACAAAGGGTTTAGTACGTACATTTTGCCTGCGACTGAAAGGGTTTAATATGTACATTTGCCTGCCTCTGAAAGGGTTTAGTATGTATATTTTGCCTGCAAGTGAAAGGGTATAGTAAACATTTAGACTCCCTATTAAGGAGTACCCTCTGCCCAACTGCTAGCAGCTCACAAGGGATATTATTTCAGCCACCTATCCTGGGATTCTTTCCTTGATCTCACAGATGTTCATTGTCAAGCATCACCAGAGTGGTCCAAAATACATTAAATATAAGAGTTTTATGTAAGTTAAATTACGTAAAATAATGTTTGAAGGCTGTTCATGGTTAATTGAGCATTTTGGAAAGCCCTGCTTAGGATATACTTTCCTTCCGCTATAGGTAAGACTAATAATGACTTAGATCATTCACTTTATTCATGCAATGTCAAAGTGGAAACAAAGGATTCGGTAATTAAATATAATAGAGGCTTTTCTGAAAATAAAAGAAAAATCACGGAAAGTGGTATACTTCCACTCTACTAATTACAGAGAACACAAATTTACTAGGGGCGTTAACATATTACCAATACAAATCACAAATACGATAGTGGGGAGGGCTATGAAAATCAGGGAAATTGTGGGGTAAAATTACTAAATATACACCCACAAAAACACCTCAATTTAACATTTGTTTACCCAATTTCGTAATATGTGCCTACCTACCTTAACTTAACCTAGCCATACAATGAGTGAATCACTATTTTATATATTTAATCTAACCTAGGATTATAGGGTTTTAATCTAACCTAGGATTGTAGGGTGTTAATCTAACCTACGAATGTAGGATTTTAATCTAACCTACGATTTTATTCTAATATAGGATTTTAGGGTTTTAAAGTAACAGTAAAACACATTGGAGGTATATGAATTAACTCACCTGGTAGGCAGCGGGTACAATTCCACCGTCCTTGGCCAATTCAACTACAGTCGTGCATGACTTGCACCTTACCTCACTCGACAAAACACCATGATCTACTAAAACGTCCAAGTAACACCCACCACATAGACGACTGTAACGCACAGAAGCACTCGTATTTGCACCCTCCATTCTTAAATCACAAGCCTTCGCACGGACGGATTCGGACGTCACAACTCACGAACCGCACTGTATTGCATCTAAATGCAGTTCACATCTGCACTGACAGCANGGACGGATTCGGACGTCACAACTCACGAACCGCACTGTATTGCATCTAAATGCAGTTCACATCTGCACTGACAGCATTGCATGGCTATTCAACATGGCGTCCGGCGTAAACAAAGCGGCCGAACTCCTCGTATTTTATCTATTTTATTTAGTACGTTCTACTTATTTTACCATCACGCCCTCCTCAATATTAAAAAGGAAGCTGTGCAGAACCCACTTGTGTGGGTCCACTATGTTTCCTTCGGAAAAGCCGCTATTCTATATAATTACCCAGTAAAGTGTTAATATGCCAATTCATACTCTACTGCTTATAAAACAAAAAAAACTCCATACTTCAGTAGCCACAAGTTTAATCATTACTCTCTCAGTGCAATGTCACGTCATATAACTAGGCCCATTTTNCTCCATACTTCAGTAGCCACAAGTTTAATCATTACTCTCTCAGTGCAATGTCACGTCATATAACTAGGCCCATTTTAATTAATTCCCTAGCAACTTAACCAGTATAGTTATAGGCAATCATTTTTTTCAATGGTTGATTTCTGAAGTGCTTGCTTTACTGTGAACCACCTTTACAAAGATGTAAAAAAGGATTTTTTCGTAAATTTGCTTAAATATAGCTATTAGTACAAGCACATGAAACCCATTAAATGTTATAATTTACATGCTGTAGTACTTCGACTACGTACTCCCTCTANCTCCATACTTCAGTAGCCACAAGTTTAATCATTACTCTCTCAGTGCAATGTCACGTCATATAACTAGGCCCATTTCAATTAATTCCCTAGCAACTTAACCAGTATAGTTATAGGCAATCATTTTTTTCAATGGTTGATTTCTGAAGTGCTTGCTTTACTGTGAACCACCTTTACAAAGATGTAAAAAAGGATTTTTTTCATAAATTTGCTTAAATATAGTTATTAGTACAAGCACATGAAACCCATTAAATGTTATAATTTACATGCTGTAGTACTTCGACTACGTACTCCCTCTACAAAAAAATAATAATAATACACCACTAACCTGCAGAGTCCGNACAAAAAAATAATAATAATACACCACTAACCTGCAGAGTCCGTTCACTGACGACTTCTGCTTCCGGCTCCTCAAAATCAACGTGAATGGGCTTCTCAACAGCTTGGCTTGTCGCAACACCCACTCCATCCGAACGACTGTTTTTTTCACTCTCAGCTGTCTTCTCTTTAACTTTCTTCCCAGCTTTTTTCTGCTTCTTCTCTTTCAACTTTTCCTTCGCACGAGTTAACAGGAGGTTTTCTTCTGGCATCTTCCTTTGCTCAGCAATTGCTTCGTCATACGTTTTTTCTTTCATTCCAAACATGATAAATATTACAACTATTGCTACTGCTGATATACCGGCAACACCCAAACAGATTATTCCAGTCTGAATATCCATTTCCATTTTTGAAATCTGAAAGAAAAAAAAAACACACAAATTACATGCCAACCAAGCAAAACTAATTAACAGCCAGGTAATAAAATCTTGCACTAATAAATATAATTTATGTAATTACAAACACAAATAAACTACAAGTTATTTACACTCAGCCAAAACTAATGGTTGTAAATTATATTTAGTGAAGTAAAATGTACCATTCAACTTGTACAACATAAACTTTTCAAAGGAAGTCTAAGTACAATTTTTTATGAAAACCTCGNGTAAAATGTACCATTCAACTTGTACAACATAAACTTTTCAAAGGAAGTCTAAGTACAATTTTTTATGAAAACCTCACACACAACCTACGCATGCGCAGTTAATTCACATGTGACATTCCACCCTATTCAGAAAAAAAAACTTTCTTTCTGTAAATAAAGGGTTAATGTTACATTAGGGGAAAATAAATAAGGCTGTGTGCGTAGCTCAGTGGGTTGGTGCGCGGGTCTGCCCCACATGTTAAGACTTTACGGTTCAAATCTAGTCGTGAAATGAAATTTTGACATAAAATAGGTTTTTTACATGTATAATTAGGTCCNAGACTTTACGGTTCAAATCTAGTCGTGAAATGAAATTTTGACATAAAATAGGTTTTTTACATGTATAATTAGGTCCTAGTAGAAAGTTTAAATATACGTAGGGTAGTCTGTAGTATTTAATGAGTTAACTTAGTGGCTTAGGTGGTAATTTGTCATAATGATAGGAAGTGCAGAAAATTACACGTCAAGTGGAGAAATGAAGGGATGACAAGAGCTAAGGAATTGAAACAAATGGGACTTGGAGCTTGAAAGGATGATCAAACAGGCAAAGAATATATTTAAAGGGAAGATGGTGGAAGGAAAAGGAAAGTAATACGGGAAATTGTTTAGGTATGTTAATATGACAAGGGGAGGAGAGGAAGTGAATTCCTCTGCTGAAAGGTAGGGATGGCAGGACTGCAACAAATAATAAAGAAACATTGGAGATGCTGCAAGGCCAGTACTGGTCAGTGTTTGAGGCAAAGGACGATTGGAATAGAGAGACTAATAGGGATTGGTGGTTGTTTAAAAAGTTTAAGATGAGGGAGTGGGAGATAGCGATGGTAATCAGTGGGTTGAAGAGCAGTAAAGCAGTGGGACCAGACGGGATAGGGAACAAAGTTCTTAGGAGAGAGTAAGTTGCCACAAGGTTGGTAGGATGCTTTGGTGGTCCCAACACACAAGCAGGGGGAGGCCTGGCAGCTACAAACCGGTGACTCTCACTTAGAGTACAGGAAAAGTAATGGAGAGGCTGGTGGTTCAGTATGTGGTGAATGTCATGACCAAAAGGAATTGGTTAGAGGAGTCACAACATGGTTTCAGAAAAAGATACTCATGTTAGACACAGCTTGCAGGCAGTTGATGAGGGGAAGCAGGTGTGCCGCAGGGAAGCGTGCTGGGCCCTCTGTTTTTCACCATAATGGTAAATGACATGGGTTTGGGGATTAGAGGAAAAATAAGATTGTTTGCAGATAATTGTGTATTGTATGCAGTGGTTGGAGGGGGTGAAAACTTGCAGGCAGACATTGACAGGATTTGGTTGTGGCCCATTAAGAATAAAATGAAGATAAATGTAAGAAAAACTAAGGTAGAGAGGTTTACAAGGAAGAAGGTGATAAGCAGGGACAGGTACAGATGGGAGGAGCAAGAGATAGAAGAAGCAGCAGAATATAAGTATCTAGGGATTGTAATACAGGGATACCTCAGATGGAAAAAACAGGTAGAGAGGGTGGTTGCAAAGGGAAGAAGGGCTTTGGGTATGTTGGGAAAGGTGCTGAAGGGAGTCAGCTGTGAGGTGAAGGAGAAGGCATATATGGCACAATGGTACGGCCGATGTTAGAATATGCGGCAGCAGTATGAGACCTGTATGTGTAGGTGAGTTTTAAGATCTACAGAAGGTGCAAAGAAGGGCTGCAAGATGGATGAAGGGTAGGTGGAGAAGACATGTGCAGGATGGTGAGGTTAAAGAGAACCATAGGCCATCAGTGATGATTAAAGANTGAAGGGTAGGTGGAGAAGACATGTGCAGGATGGTGAGGTTAAAGAGAACCATAGGCCATCAGTGATGATTAAAGAAATTGGGTGGAGCTCGTTGAAGGGCAGGAGGAAAGTTGGAATGTTGGGCTATGCTTGTGAGGTCTGTGAGGGAGTGGAATGTGTTGCGGGAGGAATTAGTATATGTGAGGGAGGTTTGCAAAGTTCAGTAAGGGGGTGGAAGAATAGTTTGGTCGGGTAGGGGAGAGGTAGCCTAATTGCGGGTGTTGGTTATTATTAAGGCCAAGCAACAACGGCAATGTAAAGAAGAAGCGGCGATTTTAATTAAATACAACATTTCAACTTCACAACTTAGTGAGGAAAATAAATGTCCTTCCCCCATTTAATTCTGCATTGATACCGGGTTCAAGGATTACCATTATGCTAGAGTTGATCCAAAACAAACGTGACAAAACTCACCTTACAGACTCCGAACGCCCACTACCGGAACAGAGGCTTCTTAAAAAGAAACACAATGCGCGTACTTTACCAGTCTTCCGATAATTTAAGACCCGAGCTACGAAAACAAAACTAAGCACAAAACTTAAACCACGCCTTTCAGACCTGCGAGAATAATGTGATTGGCGAAAGACAACCAGTCTGCCAACAACATTGCCACGTACGTACGACTGTTGTCAACTCATGGAAGAAAGCTTATCAAATGAACATCGCTTAAATAATAAGCGCCCCAAGCACGAAACATCTGAACAAAACCATTACAAAGGTTCCGATGTTGGCTACACGTATAGGAATTTCCCACATAAATTTTAACCTGCGTTAAATTTTTTTACCAAATATTAATTTGAAAGTTTACAAGAACAAATATTGCTTAAAATAATCAAATTAATTCAATGTCTCATTTTCNTACCAAATATTAATTTGAAAGTTTACAAGAACAAATATTGCTTAAAATAATCAAATTAATTCAATGTCTCATTTTCGTTCAAGATTTTCGTTTTGAACGAGTTATAAATTTTCTTGAATCCAAAATTGAAATAGCATTAGCACATATTTTCTGAGAGTATAAATGGAACAAGCCAAAAAAAAATAGGGCTTTATGCACGCATTTTAAGTTAGATAGATATTATTTAAAAAGTAAATGCACCTAAATAAAACGAAGAATATTGTTTGCGGTTTAACAAACTATTTCTGTGACGTATTCGAGTCGAAAATACTTGTAAAANTACCAAATATTAATTTGAAAGTTTACAAGAACAAATATTGCTTAAAATAATCAAATTAATTCAATGTCTCATTTTTGTTCAAGATTTTCGTTTTGAACGAGTTATAAATTTTCTTGAATCCAAAATTGAAATAGCATTAGCACATAATTTCTGAGAGTATAGATGGAACAAGCCTAAAAAAAAGAGGGCTTTATGCACGCATTTTAAGTTAGACAGATATTATTTAAAAAGTAAATGCACCGAAATAAAACGAAGAATATTGTTTGCGGTTTAACAAACTATTTCTGTGACGTATTCGAGTCGAAAATACTTGTAAAANAAATAAAACGAAGAATATTGTTTGCGGTTTAACAAACTATTTCTGTGACGTATTCGAGTCGAAAATACTTGTAAAAATGTACTTTTGGCATTTTTTAAACTGATTTTTTCTATAAAGAGTATAATGCCAGTTAAATGGCGAAGGAAAAATGTTAAACAAAGAGGGTTTTCAGAAGAAAATGGCCACACGAACTGGCACCAAATTAACGCCTGCTGGCTGGGTAGTGTTGGGTTATTGGAAATTTTTTGGGTCAATAAAAAACATTGTTAGGTGGGTTGGGAGTTGGATTCCTGACTAGCCACCAGAACCGTCGTAGGACAGTGTCGATTGCTACTTATGATGACGATGATCTCAAGGCATGGCAGGCCATTCGCATGGACGTGCGCAGCCCTTTGGTGAAAATGGTGGATGAACCCCTCTGGGCAGGAAAATCAGGCATTCCCTAAGCTTGATACTTACGTTGGAATAACGCGGGCCTATTCAGGCTCAGCCACACGCCTTTTACTGATAAAATCTCGGTGTTGAGCATGGTGGTTTTTAATGTAAATTGTGTGAAATTACGGTGAATGCAGGCTGTAAGGGACCTGGTCATCGAAACACCTGAAGACAGTTCTTGAAAATAAAAACACGAAGTGTGAAAATTTCCATGTAATTACTTTTGTACAAAACTTTGCATCACTCTTAAGTGAAAGCTTTACATGTGGCCTGCCAGATAGGCAAAACTGAAAAAGTACACAGGCATGCACAACAAGGAATTACTGGTGTGTTAAGCTTCCCTGGGCGATGCTATTCCCCAGAGAAGAAGGAGTGGCATCTCCAGATGCAGGAAAAAACCGGCTCCAGTAAGTTATATCAGAATATTTAAACTAAAGATGAATGGCGCGAAAATGTGAAAGCCCCCGGAATGCAGCGTGGAGCATGCCGACCCCTTTAGACACCCGACACTGACTGAATCCTGCCAGCTCGTAAGGCCCGCGCCTTACTATGGCGGCATGTGGCTCAACCCTGCACTATTTTCTGTTGAACTAAAATTTTGCACAACTAAATTGACATGAACAGTTAGATAAAACATGTATTAAAAAATAGACAATATCACACAGCACATAAACACACAAAATTTTAATGTGGATGGCATGAAATGAGGGTGAAACAACTGAGCTAAAAAATAGATGAATTTCAAATAAACATAAAGCATTGAAACGCTTATGGCGTCGTATTTGAGTGTCCATACATCTGGTGTGTCTTTTTTTATTGTAATTATTTGTTCTTAAATTGCCCTATAATTCATGTGTGTCAAGTTCATCATAATGCACCTACGCTCACCAGGGAGGGGGGGTGGTGGTATAAAGTTGCGCAGCATTACTCTACTCTCGCACTACACTGGTCGTGGCAATGCATTGTGCACTGAGGGCACATTGGTTTCGGTTGATGTGGTGGAGGCATGGAATTGCAAACTGTCTGAAAGGCAGGATACAGTCCTGTGTCAAACGCCCCTTTCTGCTGAGACCATATGCAGGTTGTGCATCATCAGGCACCACAGGGACAGTTGGCAGACCCATGATGTCGAGGCCACAGGGCATATAGGGCTCTTGGTGGTCCTGAACGATGTTGGTGCGGCTGCTGCTGGTGTTGTTGTGGGTGACCTTCTGCAGGGTGGGAAAACGGGGTGTTACAGCAAGTCAGGCAAGCCCACGCTGGTTGACGTATCAGGTGCGAGTTGCAGGGGAAGAAGCGAACTGAGAAGCTCGCTGCTCTCGCTGCTGCCATCACTCCTCCTGCATGGGTGGTAGGCAGACCTCGACATCGGAGTCGCCTTCATTAGACACATGGTGCTCCGGCATCTTCGACATCACCTGTTGTTAGGGTCAGGTCACCCCAGTGCACATTAACAGTTTTTCAGCCAAGCTGAACCAGGTGGATAGTGGATCTGATGGCTTGTACAATCGTGTGCAGCCTACGCCACTTCTCCGCAAAGTCCACACAGAAGTCTGTGGGGCCTACAGAGAGCAGCTACATAAAGATGTAGACGTGCTGACAGGTTGTAGTCGAGGTGGTATTCGCATGGCGGTCGGCAGCCACCACGCGATGTAACTTCGCTGGTGAGTGAGTGCATTGTACTCCCTCTCACGCTGTTCACTTCGGGTGTCACTGCTGACTGGATCATCATTGTTTTCTGTCCTCAGGCAGTGAAAACTCACCAGGCAGAGTGAGGTTGTGGCCCAGCAGAGCGTCGGCAGGTGATTTGCCGGTAGTGGCATTGACACACTGATGGAGGCTGAAGAGGGCGGCACACAGATAGTCAGCCCAGGTGGTGTTCTGGTCGCCCACACTGAGCCAAAGCTGGGTCTTGAGGTCGTGGTTACAGCGCACAATGTGATTGCATGTGGGTGGTAAATCGTCATATTCATGTGCTGCACTCCCGAACTAGTACACAATTCACGCCACATCAAGCCAGTGAATTGTGTGCAATTATCGGTACACAGGTTCTGCAGGTATCCCCACCTGGATAAGAAGATTGTCAGCAGGACTTTGGCAACACTCTTGGCTCATGCGCTGCTGATGGGGTATGCCTCGACTAACCTGGTGAAGTTATTGGTAACCACCACAATGAATCTCGTCGCCCTGAGGACTTGGGGTGGAGCCCTATGATGTCGAGGGACACAGTCTCGAAGGGCTTAGTGGCCAGTCGAGGCTGTTGTTGTACCCAGTCAGATCGCCGTGTTTTGAATTGGTTGCACTTAACACACTGTTGCACTTACCTGTGTGCATGCTTGGTAAGCCCGAGCCAAAAGAAACTTTCNAGCCAAAAGAAACTTCCAAGCACATTGCGAATTCTTTGCTCCGACTTCTGGTGTCGTGAAACGTTACTATCGTGTTCATCTCTCAGTACCTGATCTCTTACACTTGGGGAAACAAACACTCTTTACGGGTCATCAGAACTAGGTGAACATGTTTCTAAATGGTCATATATTACTCGCCAACACTCGACAGGTTGCTGGGCCAGCTGTATTTCTGCTCGCATGTGAGTGCGCACTCTAACTACACTAGCACCGCGCCATAGTATAGGTCACATACAGTGAGGTTATTGTTGGTGGTGTTTATCTGGTGAAGGCTTGCCTCACTCAGTGGTTTCCGCATTATTGGTGGTAAAATCTCCTTCCCCTCTGCGTCGTTCTGCACCACGAAGTTGGCGCATGGTGACCTGGACAGTGCGACTGCTAGCTGTTTTTTGCCGCCCAGGACATGCTCCACGTCGAAGTCGAAACCTTGAAAAGCAATGCCCACAAGGTCAGTTTGCTATGTGCCTCGCGCATGGTGTATAGCTAGACTAAGCAGCGGTTGTCGGTGTGAAGCATTAAGCACTGTCGCTCCAAGTACGTGTGGTACTTCTTGATGGGCCATAACCTTGCTAACAATTCACATTCATAGACGTCGTACATCTGCTAAGTTGGCCTGAACTTGGCACTACCGAAGACAATGAAGTGACATCGCCACTGTCACTGCACAGGTAGAGCACTGCACCGAGTCCTTTTTGGCTGGCATAGGTCTGCAGGTAAATGTGTTTGTGGCATCATATCTTGTCAAGGTCGGCACACTTGAAAGCGTGATTTGATTTGCTGAAAGGCGTCATCGGCGCGGCCATCCAATTGAAACCATCGCTGGGTTGAAAGCAGGTTGGTAAGTGGTGCGGTTAAGGCGGCAAAGACCTGGATGTGTTCCCGGAGCCATTTTATTAGCCCAAAGAACTTCCAGAGTTACTTGCGCATTCTTGGTGGTGGGTACTCGTCAATCAGCCACAGTTGTCTGGAGTTGGGTTTGTTGCCTTCCTCGTCGCCAACATGCCCCAGAATGTCAATGCTGGTATTTCTGAGGTGGCATGTTGCAGTTGCACACGAGAGGCAATTGATGGCCAACCTTTTGAGCACAAGTGACAGATGGTGTAAGTACTCCTCCCAACTTGCTGCCCATATCACAACGCCGTCCTGGTTGGCGAGTGTGAATTCGCCTATGAGGCCGCCCAATACTTTGACAATCATCGCCTGAAAGGTGGCCAGTGCACAATTCAGTCCAAAATTCATGATGCACTACTGAAAAATGGCTTCCATCGCTGTCTTACCATGGTCATCGAGCTTGAAGGACACTTGCTAATAGCCGCACATGAGGCCAAGAGGTGGCATGACTTTGGCTTGCCCTAAGGAACTGAGAGCATCTTTCGTGCTGATATTAGGTGATAATGCACTATGAGTCACTTGGTTGACCGGCCGAAAATCTAAACAAAACCTCCATGTGCCATCTTTTTGGGGTGCCAGCATTATGGCAGAATTGAAGTCGCTGTTTGTTNAAAATCTAAACAAAACCTCCATGTGCCATCTTTTTGGGGTGCCAGCATTATGGCAGAATTGAAGTCGCTGTTTGTTGGTTCGATAACACCATCATTCAACATTTCTTGAATTTTCAGTGTTATAATTTTTTATTGATGCGGTAAATAAATGTGTGGCAGAGTGTGTGTAGGTCTGTCATACAGTAGTGGTACGGCATTCTCATCTACTGTGATTCGACGAAGTATGTCGTGTGCTGCAAAAAAGTCTTGGCACTCGTTAAGGAGCCTCTGTTAAGCCACCTGGTGTTTGGGCACTTTGTTGTTGTCAAAGTCCGCTAGTGAAACAGCAGACATAGTGCGGTACTCGTGTGTTGGTTGATATGGACCACGTGTCCACGAGCTCCTTGTGCCCTCTCTGACTGCCGCAGTCACAACTACTACACCAGCTACACCGGGCCACACTAACTATATCAGGCCAAAAGTGCGTAGTGCAGGTAGACAAGACCAGAACTTGCACCTTCCAGCCGACAAGGACTACGTAACTCAAGAGACTGCCCTACTCATTTATTACAAGAGGTAACTCTTTTAGTAAATAGGTAGGCGATCCGAAACGGAGTTTACCCCAATGTCACAACTTTTGGGCGCACCACCAAGTGGTATCGTACTGGCTTGTAGGCCGAAGCTTGGAAGTTCGCCTTCACTATGCTGATTTTAAATTATTGCATCTGTATTTATCTTGGTTTTTATAACCTCCCTCTAGATTTGGAAAATATGAAGAAAAGGAAAAAGTTATTAAGAGAGACTACTGGTTACAGGAGCAAAAGCCACAATTTCCTAGCGACTCTGAGGAAACTAAATTCTTTCTTTTTAACATAATAATGTTACCTGAGTCGGGGTTGGGGATAGTAATACGTGGTCGGGGGTAGTAATGCGTGGTCGGGGATAGTAATGCAACTGGCAACTACTTTTTTTAACAAACAGAATATTACACAATATTCCTATTTCGAATAGAATGGGCACCAGTTCACAGGATCGTGGGCAGAATGAACATGTGGCTGTATCCTCTGACACACACGGTACAAATNCTTTCTACTTCATAAATTAAGAATGCCTCCTTGAGGAATCGATGACTTCCTGGATACGGCCAGGGCCCGGAATATAACACTAAATGAGAACTTGTACGTTTCAGTTAACTCAAGTAAATTATATTGCCGAATAGTATACACAGTTATATGTATACAATACAAATTGAAGCGGACCTGACTCACAATGCCTACGAGCGGCCATTACTGTACAAAAACCGCCAAGAACTTCGTGAAAACTTACAATAGTAATTAAACCTCCGGGATCGGTAAATTGAGCTGACAGAGGGGTCCTGCGAACACGGGGAAGAATTTTGGTAAACTAAATAAAAGTTACAGTAAATTACGTCAACCTATTGCAGTTAAGTATTCAGATCAAAGTATGAGAGTCCTATGCGACACGGCGCACGTGCTCACCTAAGACCCGTGTTATCAGACTGCCGGAGAATGCACGGGCGGGCAGCATCTTTGCCGACGCAGTAATTTAATTAACTGACCTCATTAACATAGAACTTGAAACATATACACATAAAACACTGAAATGTTCTCTGAGGGAGTTTTATTTTATTTCTCTAGAGGGTTAAGAGTTCTTAATTAAGCATTGCTCTTCGTTAACCGGTGCTCCTGGATCCTCGCCTTCTTTGCCTGGTTTTCTAGATCTTTCTCTGCATGCGGCGCAATGGCGAAGCACGTTCCGTCATCGGGCTTTGTTTTCGGTGTGCGAGATGTCCATCTGACTCTCTCCGGTGATAATTAGAGGCGTATGAGGGGACCCACACTATCGTATGTAATCGTAAATAGGACTTTGCACCATTATTGACCATCACCTCGTCGTGAGGTGATCTCGGGAGGAGCTACATGGGCAAACGGCCCACCCTGAGATGAGTCTCTCATGCTGTGACATTCATCACAAAACTGTAAGTACTACAAAACCTGTTACTGTAAATCATACTTCCCTTCTCCCCGTTCCCGAGACCACGACAGCCGGTCAGCTCCAAAAGTGAAAAGTATGTGGAATAAACTCCAGTACCGTTGAGAAATGCTTCGTACCCAAATTAAATAAATATTGGTTTTCTCTTTCGGGAGGATGGACTGGTCAAACCCCTGGAGTTGGGACGCATCTTGGATCCGCACATCGTCGAGATTCTAACTACTTGAGATAGCCGACCTTTATTAAGTTATTAAGTTTCGTCATTAAATCTGTATTTACTTTTAATTAAAGTCAGAGTGTATTTATGTATCATTCCATTCACTGCAGACTTCCTAAATTGTCTTTACATTTATTAATCAAATATATTTGTGTAGTTGCACACCTCCTGTTATGATAAACACAGTCATAATTAACTCTTATTTAGGAACGGGCATATCACCAATGTCAACCTTTAAAGTGTAAAAGTATTTTGTGTAATTTTGTTTTGNAACTCTTATTTAGGAACGGGCATATCACCAATGTCAACCTTTAAAGTGTAAAAGTATTTTGTGTAATTTTGTTTTGTCGTAAGAGAGCCAAATGTAATTTTCACATATTTTTGGCGCCAGCTTCGGGAAGGCCTTGTTGAAGCCGATGCCATTCTGCCAGGCAGAGCTCAGCACTCAGAATTGCCAGCAACTTGGGAGTGTCGCTCCGCACGACTCTCTTCGGCACCTTCAATTAAGGACTGTAAATCATTTTAACTGAACCAGACATGTAAAATACCAGAACATTTTGCATCATAAGTGCTTAGCGATGAACTCTCTGTTCCATGTTATACTGTCCAGGGCCTAGCACATCGCACATCAAAGTTCACTAGTTCATAGCATGTACCTTTTAATCCACTCTGGTTATCAACAAACAGAATGCTGGGTTCTCTTTAACCTTGTAATTTACAAGAATATGTGTATGTACAAAGGAGAACACGTAAATAAATCTACCCAATATTTATGTTTCTTTTCTTGCACAAACTTTCTCGATTCATAGGGATCTGCACCCACTTATAGCACAGTAAATATTCTAATCAGTACACACGAGTTGGCTAAAATTCTCACATACATATACTTCTAGAATGAGGTGGCATAATAGTCAAACAGTGCAAGAAGGTATTTGTGGATTACCTGCTTTTTCTACGTCTACAAGCACCGATATAACTGATGAGGACTCCAGCGACCCACGGACCATAGGCCGAACGACTCTCAACTAACACATGCTCTGACTTATGGTGCTGGGCAATATTATNAACTGATGAGGACTCCAGCGACCCACGGACCATAGGCCGAACGACTCTCAACTAACACATGCTCTGACTTATGGTGCTGGGCAATATTATAACACGACCTCCTTAATAAACATAAAGGTAAGGTAGGGACAATAACCTCATCTCTAGAACCCCCCGCATCATGGTGCATCTTCTAGGTGGTAGTGGAACTTCATGAGTGCCCANATAACACGGCCTCCTTAATAAACATAAAGGTAAGGTAGGGACAATAACCTCATCTCTAGAACCCCCCGCATCATGGCGCATCTTCTAGGTGGTAGTGGAACTTCATGAGTGCCCAAATGAAAGCTAATAACTCAATCTCGTTCCAGCGATACCCACTTTCGGTCTCGGACATTAGGATATTTGCATATGATATTTCTCCTCTCCTCTTCAGTTGTCTCCTGGTACAAGACTGTGCTTAGACCGACTCGCTGGCATGTGTTTGCAGGATTAATGATTGTTTATGGAGCAATCGGTACAGTATGTCATGTTGTGCGAACTTAGCTTTTAGCTTGCTCCTCAGTTGTGGACCAGCACCAGCTCTGGTCTTGTGTAGCACGTCGTTCAATGACCCCATTAGCTCGGCAATATTTGGAACGAAGTCCTGCAGACAATTGCACAAGCACAGGAACTTACACAAATGCTTCCGATTGGGGGGAACCTCAGCTTCTGTTGTTGATCGGATCTTTCCCTTCAGACGTTATCATGTGTCCCAGGAAGACGATTTCTGTCATTTTGAAGTGGTATTTAGNTTGATCGGATCTTTCCCTTCAGACGTTATCATGTGTCCCAGGAAGACGATTTCTGTCATTTTGAAGTGGTATTTAGATTGTAAACAATTGAGGTAGTGGATTTCGAATCTCTCCGAAAACAGTTGTAGATATATCTGGTGCTACTACCAGCCCCTGGAGAATATACTGATGTCGTTCAAGTAGGAATAACAAAATTCGCTCAGGTAGACAGTCAGGATGGTAGTGACCATGAGATGCTGAAAGGTGGATGTGGCATTTTTGAGGCCGAATCTGTATGGACTTGCATTTGTCTNATGGTAGTGACCATGAGATGCTGAAAGGTGGATGTGGCATTTTTGAGGCCGAATCTGTATGGACTTGCATTTGTCAATATCCGCAGCGCACGTCGAGAGTGCTGAATATACGGGCTTCTACCAGAGTCTTGAACATGTTCATCACAATGATTGATAGGGAAGCTACTGGCTGGGTGATCTGGTTCAGGTCTTGGTAATCTACACAGAACTGCTGAGTGACATANTGATTGATAGGGAAGCTACTGGCTGGGTGATCTGGTTCAGGTCTTGGTAATCTACACAGAACTGCTGAGTGACATATTTCTTCGGGACCAAAACAACCCTCATGTAGGAGGCCGAGTCAGTTGGCTCTGTAATACCCAGTTGCTTCATTTCCTCGATTTGTCGGTAGTCGCTGTTTGATGTAGGGTGCTTCGCTGCTCGAACACCTTTCGCGCATCTGTACGATTCGGATCAGTTGTTCCACAGTTTCTCCTTCCAGCTGGCTGTACAAGCCACCCCCCCCCTTTTTACTACTTGCCCAAGTCTGGTAATGACGAACTTTTTCCAGGTCACCGATGTTCGTCGAGAAACCCTGAGGTATATGTGTCACTGTTGACAGTCGATGATTACTTGTTGCTCNTCCAGGTCACCGATGTTCGTCGAGAAACCCTGAGGTATATGTGTCACTGTTGACAGTCGATGATTACTTGTTGCTCTGAGAGCCATTGTTGTACCAGCATGGCTGCCTCCCTGTCTTTCTACAACGTGGAATTTTTTCTTTCCCGAACTGAAGGGGCAGGTCCCTAATGACATCCTTTCCTTGAAGCACCACATGTAGGGCCTTGTTTACTTCGCTGGGGTACCAGACCCTGCAGGTTTCCCAGCAGACCTGTTTCTCAATGGTGCTGGTTCATTTGCTGCTGATTGGGAGTCATTCCCTTTAGTTGGGTCAACAGCTTTGGTTCAAGTATTCTGTCTGGCCTAGAGCTTTCTCTCGTAAACTGGACAACCCTTATGGAAATATCGAGCAGGGCAGTGGTAACATTGAGGTAACATGGGAGGAGGAATGGGGATTGCGTTGTACGGCTTCCCACATTCTGCACTTTTGGCAGGGACAGCCTTCACTGCATCTGGAGGTGGAGACCCTACTTTGTCATTCGCCTTCCTCTAGTCGGCCATAAATTGCTCTCGGACTCGGACACTCATGACTATTTCTTCTAGGTTGTCTTGCTCGGGGTTCTGCAGATAAGAATGTATTCCAGGTAACAGGCGAGTGATAAGCCTAACAGCATCGAACTCATCTCGTCTGGGGTGTGCCCTTTGGAAGATAAGGGCCTTGTGGCATATAAAAAGTTCTTCTTCTTCGCCTTCTCATTTGGTCTGTGAGTATAACTCACGAGTTAACTGCGCGACCATGCATGTACCAGAAAATTTTTCTGTAAGCCTTTCTGTGATGTTTCCAGATGGTTACAAATTCTCTGTACCAGCACCACCATTTCTCGGCTTCACCTTGGAGGTGGACTTTAGCCTTCGATGCCCAGAGCCCTTCAGTAGATGTATTCTCTGAAACTTTGTGGCACAGGTTAAATTGTACAGGTCTACCTGCAGCTTCCTTGAATACTGTGTCAATGGTAATTACTCCAGGTTTGATGAATATGCGGCCGACAGGGGTTCTGTTCAATGTGTTCTTGTTAGGCTTATTCGGCAGGTTAGGCAACATCAGTATAGGCCCTACAAATCTCCCAAGGCAGATGTGGGGGGTGGTTCTTGGGCAATCAGCACAAGCTATGCAGTAGCAGCCTAGCCCTGGACAGTTAGGGTGATAACACCTGCTTTGTTGTTCGCTGCAGATCACAATAACCACATGCAAATGGAAAGAAAAAAAGTTTCAAAGAAATTTGTTCCATATTGTGTGCTCAAAGGAGGCAACCACAGTAAAAACTTGAGTGTAGTATAGGGTATCGGTTCAAATTGTTTCCTTCACGGCTCGGTACCGTATCGCGTATCCAAGTTCAGTTCCGATTGTTTCACATCGCATATCCAAGNTTTTGTCGAAGTTTTTTCTCACAAAACGCAATGGTGTTTGCGGGGCGTAAAATCACAATGTTGAACGCCAGGCAAGTGATCCATTNCGCCGATTGTTTCACATCGCATATCCAAGTTCAGTTTTGTCAAAGTTTTTTCTCACAAAACGCAATGGTGTTTGCGGGGCGTAAAATCACAATGTTGAACGCCAGGCAAGTGATCCATTCCTCGCCGAACGTAAACACGTTCCTCGTCGATCACATCACCAGGCCGTCGATATGGTGCGAACGATGCAAAGAAGGGGAAGCAAAATTCGCGGACAACTGGGGTTTGTTTNGAAGCAAAATTCGCGGACAACTGGGGTTTGTTTTACTGGTGCCAACGGCGAATGGAGGGCAGAACGAAATGCAATTTCAAAGTGTCAGCGAGGCAGGGCAGTTTTGTGGGACATTCACACTTGACGCCGGGCAAGCTATGGTGCCTGATCAAGTACCCGCAACAGCAGACAATCATCAACAAACTTCAGTGCTTGGGGAAGACAGTCGTTGCCTGTTCGAGTTACTGCCACCAAGTGTGAATAGAGTGTATGCTGACGTACAGGAAACACATCAGCGGGCTGGGCAAAGTGGTAGAGATCAACTAGTCAAAATTGGGCATACACAAGAACCGCAAAGTTAATGGCCAGTGGGTTTTCGGGTGCGTGCAGAGGGACGACCCGACTAAATTATTCCTGGTGCCAGTGGAAAAGATGAACACAGCAACTTTGGCCGAGATCATTCGAAAATGGATCGTGTCGAGCACGACCATAATCTCAGACTGTTTGCAAAGTTACAGCAACTTGGATATTCATGGCTACTGCCATATACCAGAGAATCACAGGACGGAATTTAAATGCAGTGAAAAAAGAGGCTTGGTCAACACTCAAAACATGCTAATTATGAAGAGGGGCGAAGCGTTGAGGGTGCACATGCTAAACATTGAGCAGAACTGGTGCTTGGCGAGGTACAGCATCCTGTGCTTTAGACAACGAAAAAAGTCGTGGGTCGGCTTGGCAGAATACATCTGGAAAAAATCATAGGTACAGCGAACGCTGCTCATTACTGGTCCATGCGGCAGCCATGCACCATCGGAATCGACGCAGAGGGGATGGCGGCAGCAGCGAAGGCGGTTCTCTTTTTGACAGGTATCGGTTTGTGTTTGTTTAAAGTGTAAACAAGTGAGTGAAATGTTTTAATTTACAGG